>NW_019775598.1:149404-180817 GCF_001039355.2 Lingula anatina
GCCCTGTCCTTATCAGTGGAAATGCAAGACTTGTACCACTGTAAGAGGTCTGAAGAGATATAACATATGTCATTTGTAAAGTTTGCTTCCTTGATATGCAGTGTCAGAGCTGTAATGATGGGGGCATGTTTTCTAAAAAGTACCAACCTATGTGTTAATGGCTGTGTAATGTTATTTGAAATAATATGGAGGAGGCAGAAAATTTCTCATTAACCTCTCCTTAAAAATATCCTGTTACGGGTGTGTTTGGGGGTAAAAAATGGTAGGATATTAAAACTTGGCATATAATATCAGATTAGCATATACTATGTAACATTTGAGAGAAATGGTTTAACACATATACCTATTTACATCATCTTCCAGGTTCTACACTCTCCTAGTGCTGAGCACATCTCTGTTTGGAAAGCCACCTTTCAAGAACCTGATTGCCAATGGGCTTGTCTTGGCTGCGTAAGTGGACTCTCTCTCTCTTTTCTCTCTTTCTCTCTCTCAACTCTTCACTTAATATTATATCAGTAAACAGTACTCACTTAATATATTATTATACATTGTGTATGCGGAGCCTCTAGCAGATCTGTTTATTATGTTTTATCCAAATATTTGCAGAGATGGCCAGAAGATGAGTAAGAGTAAGAAGAACTATCCAGACCCCATGCTGGTGGTCAACAAATATGGAGCAGATGCACTGAGGTGAGATTAGTATATCTTCCTCCTATGGCTGATAGTGTGGTGTCTTTGATCTTTTAATTTAAATTTCTACTTAATAATATGCCTTAGTCTATGATATGTATGATATTTTTTGATCAAGTGGTTAGTCAGGGATGTCTTGTCTTCAAGTTGTGCCCGTCTATCTTTTTGGCAGTCATGTACCATCAATTCATATGTTAGTTGATGTCATCTTCCAAAAGTTTCAAATATAGACTGTCTTATTATTTATTTCTATTAGGCCTAAACAGTAAGCCAAAAATTTGTAATATTTTGTGATGCACAGAACATCTGATGCTCCACAATAAGAAAATTTGTAATAAGTGTTCAAGTTGTGTTGTCATCTTTTGCCAGATTGTATCTGATCAACTCTCCAGTGGTGAGGGCAGAAAGCCTGCGCTTTAAGGAGGAGGGCGTCCGCGACATTTTGAAAGATGTTTTCCTCCCATGGTTTAATGCCTACAGGTTCTTAATGCAGAATGCTGAGAGATTGGAGAGGGTGAGTGAAAAGATCACTGACACTCATTTTTTTCTTGAATTGACAGAAACGTTCAATTTATTTAACAGCCCTGATGGATACCTCCATTTCTCTTTAAAAAAGTTTTAAAAAGGAATTTATTGATAAGATTTGTAAACTTTGAGATAAGGGCAAAATAACACTTTCAGACTGTTACTTTTAGTAGCTAGTATAGAAAATCTGCTACTTCTAAAACTAATACTATGGATAATTGTTCAGAAAATAGTGGAAGAAGTTTTAGCTACACAATCATGAAATATGTCTCCCCATAAACCACCCTAAGTCCTAATCAAGGAAAAGTACAACATACTATTCTTTGGCAAATTGAAATGTATAATTTGTTCAACATTGTCTCAAATTTACAATTCTAAAGAAAGCCTGCCTTAATCAATATAAATGCACTCTCCAACTCAAAGCCTAACATCAGGTATAACGAAGAATTAGAAATTAATGTAAAAATGTTATATATATTTCTGTTGTAGGAAGAAGGAGTTCAGTTCCTGTATAATGAGAAAAAGGTAGAGCTGTCCACAAACTACATGGATCACTGGATTCTCTCCTTCACTCAGTCACTTATTAAATATGTGAGGGATGAAATGGCAGGTGGGTTCACCTAGGGAAATACCACTAGATGACTAACAAATATACAGTATTAACTCAGTCTTTTCAGCGGGCAAAAAATTAGCCGACTTTCAGATACATAATTTTATAATCACAAAAATTATATTTTTGTATAGCATTTGTAATGCTTTTCTGCATAAAATGGAACTATAGTGTACCATGCTTCTTAATTTTGTTCCTACCACTCAACAGGGTGTTCATATTTTAAGAAATTATGACTTCAAAAATACAGTATTTAAATTTACAATTTTTAATTTTTCCCATTAAAAAGATAAAGTAATAGTTATTTGACATAAATTTTTACGTGGTCTTTTACCAACATATTATACAACCATGTGAAGAATTAATTGAGAAAACACTAAATATAATAACACAGACCCCTAACAACATTATATATTCCATATATCTGTCCTGCTACATTCCAGCCTTTCATTTGTATGCTGTGGTCCTGGCGAAGTTTACAACATTATATATTCATATATATTATCTTTATCCTGCTATATTCCAGCCTATCATCTGTATACTGTGGTCCCAAAGCTGGTGAAGTTTGTGGAACAGCTGACCAACTGGTATGTCAGGATGAACAGGAAGAGGCTCAAGGTGAGACTCTGTTACACCTTGCTCTGTTGGATGATGTAAACTGATAGGTATATCCCAACAAGTGAAGTTTTCATTCAAGTAATTGCTTAGTCAGTCCCTGCACTTGGATTTGGTATTATTGTACCACCAGCGTTAGCGCTGGCGGTACACATGGTTTCGGTCTCGTCCGGATCGTTCCGCCGGCTCCGCCGGCTCCGCCGGACGGCTACCGTTACCGCTTCTCCTCCTAGACGGTAAGGCCCCCCATACTCATCTCATGGATTTAGGTCACCTATAATCTGAACTCGTTCCACGTAAAATTTGGGCTTTGTCGGTATTGGGGTCTGGGTGTGGCACTCATTGCAATGCACCCTTGTCTAAAAATGGCAAAATTAAATGCTAATTATCTACCCTACGGAAGGAGTTATGGGAAAAATTTCTATAGACGGCTTTCCAAAAGTCATATGTGTAGATTTCAAATATACCCTTGGATTTGACCTTTGACCTTTACTTCAAGGTCAAATGGGCCAAAATTTTCAAAAAAATGAAATTTTTTACGAAAAAAATTTTTTTTGCCCTGTTATTCAGACACCACACAGACTTAACCAATAATATTATTGGAAAGTGTTACCCTTCAGGTCATCTTTCATCTCCATGAATTTGGGGTCAATCGGTGCATTTTCACAGGAGTAGCGGCCATAAGATACCGAAACTGAAAACTGTCTCTAATTCGGGAACCGTTAATGCTAGAGACCCATTCTTTTTTGCATTTTGTAGAGCATGTAAAGCCCAACACTGGAGGTGGTCTCGGTTTTTTTGTATTCCATACGGTTTTCGAGTTACGCTGTATCAAAAAGTACATATTGGTGGTGAAAGGAAAATGTACGGAAGCCCACTGGTGCCATATGTAGAAAAAAAAATTATCTCGAAATTTCGAGATACTATTTTGAAATTTGAACAAAAAAATTTACCACCAGCGTTAGCGCTGGCGGTACACATGGTTTCGGTCCCGTCCGGTCCGTTCCGCCGGCTCCGCCGCCATGTTACCGTTACCGCTTCTCCTCCTAGACGGTAAGGGCCCCCGTACCCATCTCATGGATTTAGGTCACCTATAATCTCAACTCGTTCCACGTAAAATTTGGGCTTTGTCGGTATTGGGGTCTGGGTGTGGCACTCATTGCAATGCACCCTTGTCTAAAAATGGCAAAATTAAATGCTAATTATCTACCCTACGGAAGGAGTTATGGGAAAAATTTCTATAGACGGCTTTCCAAAAGTCATATGTGTAGATTTCAAATATACCCTTGGATTTGACCTTTGACCTTTACTTCAAGGTCAAATGGGCCAAAATTTTCAAAAAAATGAAATTTTTTACGAAAAAAAATTTTTTTGCCCTGTTATTCAGACACCACACAGACTTAACCAATAATATTATTGGAAAGTGTTACCCTTCAGGTCATCTTTCATCTCCATGAATTTGGGGTCAATCGGTGCATTTTCACAGGAGTAGCGGCCATAAGATACCGAAACTGAAAACTGTCTCTAATTCGGGAACCGTTAATGCTAGAGACCCATTCTTTTTTGCATTTTGTAGAGCATGTAAAGCCCAACACTGGAGGTGGTCTCCGTTTTTTTGTATTCCATACGGTTTTCGAGTTACGCTGTATCAAAAAGTACATATTGGTGGTGAAAGCAAAATGTGCAGTACGGTAATGGATAATAAATTTTGAACTCCGGAAAAATAAAACATAAGGCTTGGCAAAGCAGACAACTTGTGGTCAAAAATGACATTATTTCATCAAATTTGAACATCTGGAACTTCAGAGCACCTCCCATTTCAAGAATTTTGACCAAAATGACCTTTTCTTTATTTTAATTAATTTTTTCTGTAGGAAATTTATGGCACATTATGGTAACTCCAAAATTATAACATTTAGTCCCTTATATCTCCAAAACTGGCAGAGATAGGTCCATAGTTACTATTGAACTTGAATAGGAAGTCATATACTGGCAATCTATGTGTGACCTTCAAATTGACCTTTGACCTACTTATAATCATGAACTGAACTCTGCTAATTTCTTTCTCTTTTAACTCCAAACCTGGCAGAGATAGGTCCATAGTTACTATTGAAGTTGAATAGGAAGTCATATACTGGCAATTTACTGCGACCTTGAAATTGACCTTTGACCTACCTTACGATGAACTTAACTTTGATTGTACCATTTTAAGTTATATATATTTTTTTGCGTATTTTGAAAATTCTTGTTGATTGCATTTTTATAGCTTGTCAAGCATAAGACTGGTGGCTGTGTCCCTTATTTTGTGTATGTGGGGGTCTATACGAATGCGCTTGCTCCAGCTGGTGGTACAATATTCGGAGGCGGTATCGCCTCTCTGATCCTCTAGTTTAAACCATTTTTGAAGCATTAGATTTGTTCCAATGACTGGGGAGTCATTAAAACTGTCATGTCTTCCTGTACTTTTCAGAAGGAAAATGAATGCAGACTTTTATGTGAAGTTTTATTTATTTATTTATTTTTTTGTCATTTTGAAGTTTTAAATTGGGAAAGATGAGTGGCTCTCTGCAGGATATATATATATTTAGTTGACTTCAGGAAATTCTAAGATGTGTATAGTACACTTTTAAGAATTCTTATAAGTCTACACCAATTTTAAGATTCAAGTTGCTTTTTGACAAAGGCCCCAGAAAAGGTGATCAAAAATTAAATGGTACACTGTATTAGTATGGGCTGTTATATTCTGTTTACAGGGAGACACGGGACTTCAGGATTGTCACAAGGCCATAGAGACGTTGTTTGGAGTGTTATATGCCATGGTGAAGGTCATGGTAAGTTTGATGGCAGTGTCAACATATTAAGTCCATGTGATAAGGGGAGAGGGGATTCTGGTTATACTCAGAGGCTAGCTATATAAGCAGGATACAAGAAGCCTTGCTGTTTTGGAATTTTAGTGTAGAAGCATATTTTAATTCATATTTTCTGTCTTGAAACCCAATTTTTGCTGATGAATTATTTTTCATGGTTGAACTTAAATATTAAAATGTTTACTTTCTTTGTTGTCTCAAGCACTATATATCCAACAGAAAAAAAATCCACTGTTGAGTGTTATTTTCTAATTGGCATTTTTATGCTGTCTCAGGGAACTATTTATCCAATTGAAAACTTTACTGTAACAGTTAAGTGTTATATCCTAGTGTTATATCCTAATGGACATTTTCTGTGCTGTCTCAGGCCCCCTTCATCCCGTTCCTGACAGAGCACATGTACCAGAGTCTGAAGAAGCTGATAGACCCAGAGGCAGTACAGGGCACTGATACTGACAGTGTCCATTACCTTATGTTACCTGTAGCCAGGTGAGATGAATTAATTCAGTTTATCTCGATTTGTCATATTTCAATGGAATTGATGATAAAAGTCAAATGTTTATAAATACATTTTACACATTCTTATGTAAATGCTATAGACATTCATATATTATGCAAATTTACTGTTTTTAATTTTTGGGAAAAATAATTTTTTTATATGTTCATGTTTTCTTCTGTCCAAACCTAGGGAAGTGGGAGGGGGGGACCAGTTGCTATCAAACGAGTTTTGTTGTGAACACCCTTTTCTTATGCCATAAGCTTGACCACAGTGAAATAATTTTTAAAAACTTGATATTTTTCCCCAGAGAGTCTCTGATAGACACTAAGGTAGAGATGGCTGTCCAGAGGATGCAGACAGTGATAGAGCTGGGCCGTATCATCAGAGACAGAAAGACACTGCCTCTTAAGGTACACTACCTGTAAAGTAGTCAGTTATGATGATGCCACTTAACAGAAATTCGATTTATCTGGAAAATTATTTTAGTAGTCTAGGTATTGTTTTACCTATTCAGTGTTTGCTATTATGTGTTTTATCTGTTATTGGACATATACAGAAATAAACAGATCAAATTAATGAACGAATAAATATTGAGCCAAGTAAGTAAATATATGAATGGAATATGAAATATACAGCATGATAGTCATGTAATTATAGCTGTACTGTTTTATATCTGTGTTCCATGTTAGTACCCACTGAAGGAGGTAGTGGTCATTCACAAAGATGACCGCGTGTTAGAGGATGTGAGATCACTCAAGCAGTATATTCTGGAGGTAAGTATAAGTATTGGAGATAAATAGAATTTTTGAGAAATATTTGGTGAAGACTGTGACCGAAGATCTGTTATACTTTCTATAACACGTGGGCACATGTGATATGATGGAAGTTATTATAATTATAAAGATAAGATACAACATATCCCTTAATTTTCTGTGCAAAGTTTAATTGTTTACAAAAATTGGAGACAACCTGTATAAAAGCACTAAAATCATGAAAGCCATTGTACCACTTGTTGGTGGTTCATACCTAGGAGAGGAGCTAACACCTCTCCAATTCTCTAATTTGCGTTTCTTTATAGGAGCTCAATGTGAAAGAAGTCACAACCACGACAGACAAAGAAAAATATGGTGTTCATCTCAGGGCCGAACCAGACCACAAGACCCTGGGAGCTCGCCTGAAGGGAGCATTCAAATCAGTCACCAAGAGCATCAAAGAACTGACCGATGCCCAGTTGCAGCAGTTTTTGAAGACAGGAGAGATAGTTGTAGATGGACATACTCTGGCACATGAAGATTTGCGTATCATGTACACATTTGATGCAGAGAAAGATGGCACCCCAAGTCACTATGAGGCACACTCGGATAATGATGTAAGGCATAGTTTATCCTGCCCATCTTTTATATGGTCACATTTTTTGACATGAAGATGTGAATGTGTAATCAAGGTCTTAGGGCGCATTCCCATTGAAACTATCGGTCTGCATAGATCGATCCAACTTCGAAGGGACTCTTGCTGAATGCAATCAGTTAAACGGATTAACACGCCTTAATTACATTGATTTATGGGATTGAAAGATAAATGTGACCCTATTACTTCAAAATATTTTACAATAATCACTTAGGCTTGAGAACTTTGCCTCTGTTTAAAACATAAAGAATCGACTTGTTGCCTTGGTTACAGATCCTGGTTCTGCTGGACATCAGTCCTGACCAGTCCATGCTGGACGAAGGAATAGCCAGGGAGGTCTGCAACCGCATACAGAAACTGAGGAAAAAGGCAAGTATGAGACAGTATGGTCACTTATTACGTAGAGTCAGGTGACTCTGCAAGCAGACATTGGATCGGAATCTTTACTCCACACGCTGAAAGGAACATGTTAGACAAAAAAACAGTCTTGAATATTTTAAATCTCTTAAATGTAATGGTTTATGTAATACAATAAAGTAACACAAATACAGGCAAGAATGAGAATGATCGCTTATAGACATTACAAAATAGAGATTGTGAAATTAGAAAAAAATAAATAAAAAAATAACACAGTACCAGACACACCAGGTGATATATCTTAGGTTAAGCTGACTTCACACATTTGTCCTGTTTACATGCCTGAAAATATGGAAGGATTATATAAAATAAGAACCTTAAATTAATTTTTTCTTGACAAAGGCCTTACTCAGTTGGTTTCATTTTCTAAATTTCTCCATCCTTCTTCCAGGCCAAGCTGGTGCCAGCAGATGACATCACAGTGTACTACAATGCAACCCCAGCACTTGAAGACATCATCAAGAACTTTACAGAATTTTTAGTCGGCACGCTGAAGAAACCCCTGTTGCCTTACCCCGTCATGGAGAACGCCCAGTTGATAATACAGGAGACAACGCAGGTAAAGAACATGTTGATTTCTGAAAAAATTTTTATTGAGTAAGTATTTTTTGTTTTTAAATTGATAATGAAGTGACAATTATAAGGCACTGTTTACTACCTTCAATTTTAATAGCACATGTACTGTTTCATAAATAGTGATCATTTTGCACTGTTGCAGGTGAAGAACGACACGCTGAAGAATGAAACCCTTGAAATCTCCATTGTGAAAGGCAGCTCAGCAGGTGTGTGAGAAGTGGTGACAGTTATAGAGCAAGGATCCCTTGTAAAATGATTAATGCTAATTTAGATTGTCTTATATAAGTTCAGTATAAAAAGGCAAATTAATTTGAGACTTGCTCTGTGATTTATGATATTTCATAAATTTATGAGAATAATTAAAAGCAGTGCTGCACATATGTCAGGGAATGGTACCCTTAACATGTGGTTCATTTGAATTTTTTGTTTTACTCTGTACAGTTTCATCTAAATGTTAAAAAAATATTATTAAACAGCATAATATGGGTTTCCTTCAAATGCATATTAAAACATTTTTTTAAATCATTCTATCCTCTTGTAGGGGATGAAAGTGTACTGAGCAATGGTCCAGCCTGCAGCTATGTGGACATAGTTCTCAGTGATCATGGCAACAAGCAAGCTACAGTTCTGCTGGAAAACCCTAGGGGGCACCACCAGCTAACAACAGAGGAGCTCAAAGATAGGGTGAGGTCTGCTACACAGTTCAGACAGTAGAGAAGTTAATATACTGTACAGTAAACTGTATGGGTTATCTTCAGTTGCATCAGAATATTTATTATTAAGGGGGCACAGTGTAATATTTCTTTAGATGCGATTTAGAAGAATAAATTTATTTGAACAGCATATGTAAGTTTTAGTGAGCAGGAGTTTTCATCCCTGAGCCAGCATTGCAGTAAGGCATCTCACAATAATAATTACTCAATCCAGTGGAAGTAGAAGTTACTACATTACTCATCAGTCGTTTTGCCGGAGTGAGGTCAACTGATGGATGTTTTTCCTCATTTTAGAATGAAATTTATATAATATTTAAGAATGCTTAGATAATTCAGTTTTCCTTCCTCAGGTTGGGATCATATACGGTGTTCAAGGAAAACATGTCTCATTATTTCAAGCAAGTAGTGGCAAAGAGGTAGCACGTGGTACAGATCTGAGGACCTTGACCTCCTTGACCTTGAGTGCCTCGTTGTCAGGGAAACCAGGTCAGTAGTGCTTCACGGAAATATACACATACTGTGTCTGAGTTAGACAGCTTTATTGTTCCAGTCCTGTATGATGAATAAAGACACAGCATACGTTGCAAAATGTGAAAACTTTTTGGAAAAAAAATGTATTTGAAATTTTTAAGAATGAATACTTATTATGTTTTCAGGAAATTGCTCATCAGAAACATTTTGATTATTTATATATATTTTGATTTTTACAAATTGTTTTTTGTCCCCAGGTCAGATTGATAACACCCTGGTCAGCAATGGGTCTGGGCCAGCATGTCGTTATGTCAATGTCCAGCTGGTCAGCGTGGAGCCCAGAGGAGGGGTGACCTGTAAAGTAGGAACTGTACTGCTGGAAAACCCACCAAAGGAATACCTTCTGGACACTGCAGGCCTTCTGCACCAGGTAATGCATTCTACTAAAAAGAAAATTGTTATTTTTTTTTGGAAATAGGCTGTACAGATTTTGAAATGAAAGCAGCAGTAGTAGTGAAAACTGTAAATGTTGTTTGGACATTGAAAATTACCCAAGTTTTTTTTCAACATTATTTGGTTTTCATTTATGACTGTTTATTTCAGAATCTTTAGAAACAGTTTTTACAAAACAAAAGAAGAGTTTCTAGTAAAAACTATATAAAAAAACTGATGTTGTATGTCTTTTTCTCCACTCCACAGGTCCAGGTTTTGTTTGGACTGCAAGGGAAAAAGTTGACATTTTACTGCACAAAAGACAAGCAGGAGCCAGTTACAGAGAAGTCAAATCTTGCTTCTCTACATTCAAAAACTTTATATGTATTTGGATGAAATCCTGCAGGAATGACACCATGAATGATATATGTAAAATGGCACACTCTCCTGGATTAATAAGAGACACTACACCAAGATAGATATTTTTTCCTTTTGGTTAAAAAAACACAAAATCAGAAGACGGTGCAAACAATGCAACTGTGCTAAAATTATTAAGTTTGTGTTATTTTCAGCATATCCCCCTCCCTTGAAAAAAGTAGGTAAGGGGCTCAATCCTGAAATCACAAATGGACAATATGATATGCTGATGGGAATCATACATGCCAAATATAAGTTACCAAATGACAATTGCAGATGTTGACGGGAAAAGTGTTCAGAACTGAGTAATGATACGATGTTCTGTTGAAACTAATGAAATTGTGAAGCCAATGTAAGAAATGATGTCAAAATAAACTATGAGAAACCTTGAAAATTTTAAAAGCAAACTTTTTAACTGTTTGGTTTACTTAGTTATAATATTTTGCAACAATCATGTCCAAGTGGACGGCGGAATGATTAACAGCTTCGTTAATTTAATTCATCATCTTCCTGTCGCCATGAATTCTACACTAACTGCGGTGTTGTTACTGGGGATGAAGTATTACAATGGTGTAATTGTGTTGTATTGATCCATTAAACACAACATCAATATCATTAGAGTGAGTGAACCAACCAAAAGCAAAGTGAACTTAGTAAATATTACACAGAGGAACTCCATGGTGCCATACGACCTGTTGATATTTAACGGAAAGCTGCAGTCTGTCAAATCATGTCTTACACGACACGCACTGCCCTCTATCGATTGTTTTGACGCGATCTCTCAAGTCCTTCCTGAAACGGACATCAAATTGGTTAGACTTTCATACGGCACGGTCGCTTCCCTTATCTTTTTTCTCCAATCATTGATCGCTCATATCAATGTTGTCCATTCTAATTCTGCAGCTACTATTATACTTCTAATGCGCGGCACTGAATCTTTATACAAAGATGAAATATGATAATTTTTGTATTATTTCTGCTTGAAGCAAACTTTTTAAACAAAGATGAAATATGATAATTCCTGTATTATTTCTGCTTTTTGAAGCAAACATTTGCCTAAATGACCTTTTCTGAATATTTTTATAAAGACTGCAGTGAGGGTTTTTTATAAATTCATATTACTGTCGTTGCCATTGGTAATTATAACCGACCTTAATGTGTCGTTGACACTTCGCTCGGCGTAAAATGCTTTGGCAAGTATGCATTTTTACAATATGCAACGTTCGGACAGACAGCATTTGCGGAAAAGCAAGAGTCTTAGAAAAGAGGTTATACAGTTACACTTTATTTGAAATTTTATTGTTCATTGATTTTCGAATTGGGAATGTTACGGAATCTAAGTCATAATTCTATATGGAAATGGTGAAGGGTGGGGGTTGTAGTTGCAGGATGATTTTGAAAAGGAAAGATATAGTGATGCCCCTTTTAATTATCCGGTATGACTTCTTATTCTTATCGATTCGTTAATGCATTTGGGTGGGGGAATTAATCAAAATTGATATTTTCACGGAGTTTGACTTGATATTACGTTTAATTGAAAAAAGAATGTAAAACTCGAAATATCGATTTTTTTCACTCAGAGAGACTTCCCGTGGCCTGATGGTCACTTATAATCACCATTAGTGGACGGAAACATTGTAATTGATGTTTGTGTACTGGACAGATTTGATAAAAACCTTTTGTCGATACCATGGTTTAAACAAAGCACCTACCGCCACAATTTCCAGGACTAATGATGGCATGATGGCCCAAAATGCCATCGTCTGTGAAAACATATCGGAATAAACTGACCGCTTTAACTCGGACTTTTCTTTTAGCTGCACTTCCAACATTTTGGCAATAGACTTTTTCGTCGTTGTTGTTCCAGTAAGGCGTGTATCACCGTCCATAGGCCTCTAAAGGGAAAGATGACCAACCTGTTTGTTATTGGAATCACCATCGTTGCATTGCCACTAGCATCAGCCGAAGTTATCAACACGTGCCAAGCTCTGCCTTCCCCGACACACATGGACGTGAAGCAAGTGTCTTCAGACTACGATGTCACTACCGTCCTTGCCACGACGGAAGCACGCAGCAACACAGAGTGTATCATCCAGTGTAAAAACACGCCATATTGTATCTCTGTATTTTACAACAGCCAATCCAAGATTTGCTCCATGTTTGATGAAATACGGTACTCGTCAGCGCTTGGGGATACGGGTTCTATGTCGGTCGGACTGCTAACCAATGTTGTTCCGAAAGCTGTAAGTATATTGCTATCAATCTTGTTTTATCCATATAAGTTTATATATGTTTATGTTCTTATATACCGCATTACGTGTCAGTACGGTTTACTGCATATCACAGTGTTCCTGGATAACATTCTTTGGACGTCATTCAGCCTATCTGGAGACGTACATAGTCTCCTGGGGGGGTATAGCTTAACTACCTTTACTGCTGGGTGACAACGACAAACGAGGAGGCAGCAGGTTAATGATCAAATCAACGAATATATCTAAAGGCGGACACCCTTAACACCCTTAACACAAGGCCATCCTACCGATGGTAATCCGCTGAGAGAGAGAGAGAGAGAGAGAGAGACAGGCCATGAAGGTTCATGTACATACTGTTATTTAGAAATTTGTTGAAAAATGTTATAAAAACAATTATTAACAGTTATGTTTCCCTGTCAGGGTATTTATTAGTATTTAATTTAGTTAAATTATTTCCTTACAGACTGATCTTGATCTCGAGAGTAATCTGACAGTTTGTAATGGCTCCCCGTGCCTCGTACCTGGCCGATGTAGAGAAGACTGTGATCTTAATGAACCTTTTTGTCTGGGTGAGTGTTCATTTATTTATTTATTTTTTGTCAGCGTTAGACAGTTATATTGAGACAACAACAGTTTCCTCCCAAACGTTACCAATGTCATCAACGTTTTAACAAGTTACAGGCACATAATTCTTTGTTATTTTGAAGGTGTGAAATGCGTTTTTAGAATCACTGTGTTTTAGTCTTATTATCATTTCATTTGTCAAACTCACGAATTTTATTTCCATATATTATGCATAACTGCACTTAAATTCCAAAACATAGAAATACAATGACATTGACGATTAAAAATAATTAAAATTTGACCTTGACAAAACCGTAGAGGCTGCGGAGGCCTTGAATCCGATTTTACACGACCACTGCCTGCCGCCGTCCAGACGCACGAGATTCGCCAGATTTACGATCAGTACACGTGCACCGCACGGACATCGCTTGGCGAGCTCTAACCAAGCCCCAAGCCAAACATCGTTTCCGTTGTTATCACACAAGGAACCATTACCACGTTCACCTTTTGTTTCACGCTGTATTGCGTAAAACCAATAGTGAGCAATTAAATACTAAAGAAAACCATTCATTGTTTTACTGTTCACCTGGTCAATATATATTGTACGTACCATGAGTCGTGCTGGTTGGATAGATTAACATTTTTCTTTACAGTGGGATCGTTCAATCCAGCAAAATGGCCATGCGAGTCTCATACATGTACAAACAAGCACTTTTAAGACTCCTAGGAAAATTAAACCTCTACCTTTTTAGTTTTAAAGAGAACAACATAAAAAACGCATCTAAAATTGTTTTGACACTTAGCTTACCTGTACATGTATATCTTTGGAATGACCATTTGTTTTTCAAGAATTAAAGTGAGTAAAGAAAACTATGAATATCTGAACAATGATTATTTTAGCAAGTTTAAGGCAAAAATTAAACATTTTTTTTAAAAATCTAATAAAATTTTAAAACCCGAAATATTGTAATCTCATAATATATGTAAGTAGTTCTCTGAGTATTGATACATGTAGTCACCACTTAATAATGTGTCCTTAAAACGTGTTCGTAATCTTGGAATCATAACAGAAACATATGCGTTCATTTACCTATTGGATTCGTTACTCTAAGAGTTTTTGGGATACAGCTCATGCAGTGAAAATATTCACATTTCACCTCATTCTAGTCTACTTATTCTAGGGGAATCAACGGACTGTGATGAGACGCCGATGTTCAACATTCAGCAATGGTCAAGTACCTCCCACGTTTCCCACAACACTGGTGTTATCTTTGTAAGCAAACGCCTCTAAAACTCTAATAACGTATCTAACTAGAAAAACACTCCGAGAGCAAAGACCTCCGCCAAGGCAGCAAAGTCTCCACCCAATGCCGTTTCACCCCTAAATTTTCATTCTTTAATGATTTATTTTTTGAATTTTGGTATTGATTATTGATCCTGATCACCACCAAAAACTAATCATCTGTTTCTTGGCCCATTTCTGAAAGTTCCTGATAATTTCATCAAAATCGGTCCATAAATTTTTCTGTAATGTCGCTGACAGACAGATAGACAGACAGACAACTTAACGGAACCAAAAACATAACCTCCTTGGCGGAGGTAATTAATTTGAATTAAGTAAATGCTAACAATTATTGCTGCAGAAACTATTAAATCAAAAATTCGTTTTCCAATAAACCGGTGTTGGCTTCATCTTTAATCTCACTGTACCTTAGAGCACATCCTACAATAAGACAAAAGACGCCAGCGGCTTGTACCTTGTCTGGAGTGGAACGCTGAGAGCAGCTATTAGCTGTGCAGGGTGCTGTACGTCTTGGACCTTCACAATAGATGGCGCTGAATGTTCAAACCCCTCCCCCATTGAGTATGCAGAGTACCACGCCAACCGAAGAGATCGCCATCACCACGTGGAATGTGAGTTTGTTTTGTTAAAGGGATAATAACTCTTCGTTTTGGCCAAAAAATGAATTTTCCTGGAGTAAACAATTTTTCCCATACTTACCAATGGTTAATGAATCCATTTTTACATTCAAAGTTAGTCACTGTTTTTTTTCTAAAAAGTTTGGTTTTTTGTTAAAATCTCTTAAGAGATTATAACAGAGTATAGCCATCAATGGAGGGCACGTGGTCTGAAGACAAGCTCAGACATCAGAATGATAGCTATAACTGCTGTTTTTGTCGTAAAACAGAATATATTATATATTTCGGTGAGTTATTCACAATGTTTTTATTGTGAAGTATAGACCCCATACGAAGAGTTATTATCCCTTTAAGCTTAATATTTGATTTACATATGATAAGATGGGATCATCCTTATAACCTCTGGAAAGAAGGTGTAATTACGTTATTGGCTCCGTTAGTTATAGTTTGTCTGTTAGGAATATTTACGCAAGGCCTATAATACAGGTTTCTATTCACACCTATTCATCTTGGGGACGCTCGAGGTACATGTAATCTGACGACCAATGATGACACTCGGATGACAGTGTATTATCTCAAATATAACTTAATTGATTCTGCATCTGCGATTTCATTAATACGATTAAATAATAATATTAAGAATTGACTTGCTTTGAGGTTTGTCTTCTCTAAGTGCTTTTGAAGTTTATATTAATTGTTTTTGCAGGTCAAAACTTTGAAAATTTGATGATATATTATGGACGTTATAATTTCAGTTTTTGGAATCTGCTACGGGATAGGCATGGGGATTAGAACTATTGCCTTAGAATACAAAGACTGTGATGGAACAGTTCACGACAACTATGCAGGTTGGAACGCCAGGTCACAAATTATCATGGCAGAAGTGGCGGAAACCACCGGATCGGGTATACATTTATAAATTGTCTTTTAACGTCGGTGTGACGAAATTGGCGGTCCGCTTAGCAGAGTCCACCCTCCATTTAATTATACAGGTTATTGTTAGCCTGTCGTTAGTGGGTCAAAAAATACGACGAGGCTTAACTGTGCAATTAATGGAAACCGGACTGTAGGCCTATATCGACCACAAATTTGTTATTTTATAGGACGAGGTGATGAATGTTGCTAATTTGCCCTTTTGTCGAAGACGTACGTACCATACAATATCAAATTGTTTTTCTGATGCTTCCATTTAATTTGATATTACACTTAAAATGCCTTTGGTAGCTATTTCAAATATTAGTATATAATAAGTATTTTCTTTTGTACGGCATGCGATGAAATTGTGGTATGAATACTTAAACTGTTAACACTACGTATTTTAACAGTTATTATAAGTATTTGGAACAAAGCAAGTCTCTTTCGTACTAAAACACTGTGTGTCTACCTTACTTTATATCTGTATGGTAAACAGTGAAATACATTACAAAAAGCTCTTTGAATCTTTTAGCCTCATGCGAGTCTCAAACAGCCTTCAACATTCAACAGTTTGCTGCACTTTCCCACACAGAGACAAACGGTGAAAACATACATTCGGTACGTCTTACGGCACAATTTTAATTGAATTTTGTGACGATGTTTGGTGTTCAGATGAGACATTTCTTTTAACATTGAAATGTTTGCCCATTATAGAATACATTGAGAGCATGCGAAATTGATTCGTGAATATTTATTTCGTAATGCCGATAATGCATCCTGTTCTTGCGGAATGTCTTTCCTAAGCGTTTCTCTGACGATTACATTTTACGGTTATTTTTACTGTGTTTATAGAAATAACCATCAAGAGATGATTATTATAGAGCTGTTATAAGGAAAATATCATTTTTGCAAACTAAAACCACATTCTCATATTAATTGGCCCTCAACTGGTAAAAGCTGCATAACAAAACTAGAAAAGCACTCCGAGAGCGCAGACGTCCGCCAAGGCAGCGATTTTTGATTATTATTGATTATTGATTGATCCGGACCACCAACAAAAACTAATCATCTCTTCCTTGGCCCACTTCTGACAATTCCTGAAAATTTCATCAAAATCGGCCCATAACTGTTTGAGTTATTTTGATGACAGACAAACAGACAAACAGGGGTGAAGACATATATATATATATATATATATATATATATATATATATATATATATATAACCTCCTTGGCGGAGGTAATTAATACAGAAGCTGAATGTGAAACGCTATAATCAGTTTACTGTAGAAAGGGTATACCGGTTTCACTCTGTCTCATAACTAATGTTCTAACGATCAGTCATGGTATATGTTGATCACACAAAATCCCTCAAATATAATTAGGATTAATATTAATGTCTGCTAAAAATTTCAGACGTCGCATTATGTAAAACGGGCAGCTGACAGCGCTTTGCGAGTTCGCTGGAGTGGTAATTTGTACGGGGAAGGCAACAACAAATGCGTTCGATGGTACTTTAAGTTTAACGGCGTGGAATGTTCCAATCCTGGGCCCATAGAGTGGGTCATGTACGTTTATGGCGGCCACGTGCCTCAGGTGAAACGGGGCTTTGCATGTAAGTTCAAATACTGGTATGTGCCAAGTATCCATGTCAAATATATTTATCTTATACGGTAAATGTAATGCTATTCATTATATCGTATTATCTCATGTCTGTTAAATAGGTGGCGTTTGTGATGGCGTTTGTGATTTAAAGTGCTGCCATGTACCAAGAACCTCTAAATGTTGGCGTTAGATAATTTTGTGCCAATTTGTTGTCTGTTTGAACAATAAAAGCCAAAATGTCACCCCGCAAACAGACGTGCATAATTGCATGTGAAGGCAGGCAAGTTAGTTGTTTTTACAAGGATATTGTTATTTCATTCAAAAAATGTTTATGTGTGGATCATTTCAGTTAATGGCATATGTGAAGGAATTGGTTCTGGACCCATTGTGATAACGCTGCATGTTGGAAGCTGTTCTGGCACTGGTCTCCTTCCCTTCGATGCACAGACAGGTAACTCTTTGGAGCTGGGTTTCATCAAATTGATAGCTACTTTTGACATAGCATCTTTACAGTCACTTTTACAGGCTATTGATAGCGGATTTCCTGGTATGTCCCGACTATGTGTTATATAAGTAAAATGTTCTGGGAACACCTTATAATAGCATACTTTTTGGTACAGTTGTTCATTAATTTTTTCATAGTGTATAAAATATTAAATTTACGTCTTAAGCAATTAAGGAGAATGGCTGTTTTACTTGGCACATTTAGTATCATAATAAAGAGGAGAAATGGAACACTGATTTACATAGAGACCTGCTTGATCACGGAGACCCAAAACACACAAACACAGACACGCAGGTGCGCGAATAGATACAATTTTGTTTAATATTTAGGATTTTTTCCGGTAGGTTGGAAAACTGAAACTCACCTTATAGTGGAAGAGACTAGACTTGGACAAGATATCAGTGCAGGTTCAAACTTTGAAAGGGAAAATTGTGCATTCATGAAAACACACCCACTTCTGCTTTGCAATTACTCAGCCAATCAGATAATGTACCCAATTACTTTTTAAATGGTTTCAATTAAACAGCTTTGAAAGTCCGAGTGGTGAAATAAGGGGTAGTTCGCGAAGGCACAGCGACTTGAGTGTTTTTTTCTAGAATAAATACATGTAGAAAAAAAAAAACAATTTGTAAACCCAAAAGCTTTGTCATTAACTGATTTGCCTGGTCACATATTTATTTACGAAGTCAAGCTTTTGTTATTATAGATCGACTTTGCAAACCATTTGTATTTATTTTTAAAATATTTTGAAAAAAATGTTTCCTTATGTTCCTGCTGTATTAGTCGACATTTTTGTGTTCCAGTTCTTGCTGCCGATGGAACCACCATCCGCTTGCCGTTCTATAACCGCGTGCAAGGTTACTGGTATAACTTGAACGACAATGCCGACACGGGAGTTATCCAGGTACGTATCAGATCTATTGACAATATATATGTTGAAACCGTTCTGAGATGTCATCATAAGGTGATTTGATAGCCACAGGACAATAAATTGTAACTTTCCCATTGAACCTGTGAACAAAAGCCAGTCGACTTATTCCCCTAATGAATATTCCTATAACGTCACATCATGTAAATGGAATCAGTACGTGTGCGAAAATGGCCAAAGTGCATGGGTCTATATACAAAACGCTCGAATCCCAGAATAGCCGGAGACTCCGAGTCATTATGCTACGGTTTATGCTCAATTTTTGATACTACTACTACTACTACTACTACTACTACTACTACTAATGATTATATTATTATTATTATAATTGCTTTTGCTTGGTCAAATCTATCAACAGGCCAATCAATAGATTTTTCAAACAAAAACTAAAAGTCAATTATATTTCCATCCAATATTTTTATGTAATACTAGCAGATTAACAGAGAGCGAGTCTATAGTTGTTGTAGTATCCTCTACCTAGCAGTGCAGTTAGTTAGATCTGAGCTATTGTTTTAGTGAAATAGCTGGGTTCATAGCTTATACTGATTGAAAGCAGAACATTACCCTTAATTTTAATAAAAAATAATTGGTTGTATATCTGTCATATCTTCTTACATTCATTTCAGTCTATGACGTACAATAAAAAGTCGAGCTCCAGTGGAATCCATGTCATTTGGAGTGTTAACGTACGGAATCAAGTACACAGCACCTGTGCCAAATGGTCCGTCACATTTAACGGGACTCAGTGCTCCAATCCTGGGAGTATTGAACATGTAATATATACGTATGACGTTGACACCGGAACATTCGTGAATTGGCATTTCCCTGGCATCGGTAAGAGCATACAATGTTGATTATTAAATTAAAATATATCATTTTAAAATGATACCGTGTCAGTAACTACCAGTTCTTAATATCGACTATTGCATTGCTCATATTGTAATTTCTTTAACGTTAAACACATCGATGAGTGGTGTTGCCTATTACTTCCAGTCGATGGCATATGTCTTGGCATCGGGCGCGGTGACGTCATCATAGCTTTGGTGATCGGGGCGTGTCCCTCACACCCTGGATACGATGCATTTACGGGTTGGGAATCTGGGACTTTCTTAATGGTGGAAGAGGTCTTTCTTGGAGCCTGACAGAAAACCATGGTCCAAGTCGCGGTAGTTTCAGACAGCGGGCTGCCAAAGACACTCTGTAGAAAGATGGCGTCGAAGGCGCTTCTTTCGTTTTGTTGATAACGGACACCTTTTTATGCATGTCGTTGGGACTTTGGGACATAAGCCTTTATGTCTATATGTTGAATATAGTGTGTAGTGTTGTTTAAATAACTAGATGGGTCACTTTGGATCTGAGCCTGGTCATCATTGCAACATGATCGTTTCCTTGAAGTCTCAAAAAGCAACGTGGACCCTCCAAACTCCTGGATTTTGAATTCATATTACTGTCGTTGCCATGGGTAATTATAACCGATTTTAATGTCATTGACACTTCGCTTGGCGTAAGTCACATTGACAAGTACCCTTTTTTTATACACAACGTTCAGACAGAGTGTTTGCGGAAAAGCAAGATTTGCAGAAATGATGTAATACAGGTACATTATATTTGAAGTTTTATTGTTGTTCATTGGTTTTTTAAATTGGGAATATTACGGAATATAGGTTAAAATTCTATATGCTAAAGGGGATATGTAGTTGCATGATGGTGTAGAAAAGGAAATATTGTAATGCCCTTTTATCACCAGACGTGATGTTGATTCATTTTTTATTCGCCTCGATTAGCTAATGCATTTGCGTTAGAAAGGTAATCGAAATAAATGCTTTCACGGAGTTTAACTTGATATTACGTTCAAAAGGAAAAATAATGTAAAACTCGAAATATAGATTTTAAATTCTCAGACAGACGCTACGTGGCTTACTGGTCTTTTATTATCACCATTACTGGACGGAAACGATGTAAATGAAGTTTACTTGCTGAATAAATTTGATAAAATAACCATGGTCGATAGTTTGGGCTACACAAAGCACGCGCTCATAATTCCCAGGTTTAATGGTGGCTTGGTCATTTGAACTGCTGTCGTTAGTGAAGACAAAAACATCGAAAAAAATCTGATATTAAAAATTTTCGGGAGGGAGAGGTTTCTATTCGCTGCAGTTCCAGACTTGGTGAAAGACGTTTTGGTCCTTGTTGTTACCATACGGCGTGTAACATTCATCGTACGAAAGGCCTATAAAGGAAAAACATGAATATCTTACTTGCTTTTGGAATTGCCATTGTAGCTGTGCCACAAGGAACAGCCGAAGTTATCAACACGTGCCAAGCTCTGCCCTCCCCGACACACATGGACGTGAAGCAAGTGTCTTCAGACTACGATGTCACTACCGTTCTTGCCACGACAGAAGCGCGCAGCAACATAGAATGTATCATCCAGTGTAAAATGTCACCAGATTGTGTCTCTGTATTCTACCACAGTCAAACCAGGGTTTGCTACATGTTTGATGAAATACAATATTCGCCAGGGCTTGGGAATACATTGTCTGTCGGACTGCTTACCAATGTTGTCCCAAAAGCTGTTAGTATTTTTCTATCTATTTATTTTTATTGAAACATGTTTACATTTTTGTGTATATAGTCTGGTTCTTATTAACCGCATTACATTGTGTCAGCGTGGTTTACACAGTGTTCCTAGCCGACATTATCTGGACGTCGATCAGCCTATCTGGGGACGTTCATAATCTCCTACAGGGGAATATACAACCCAGCTAATGTATGAGTCTGCTGAAAACGGGAAACAACCAACAGTAACCTCCACTACTAGTTTATCTTGTGCTGGGTGGCAATGGCGAGCGAGAAGGCAGCAGGTAACGTTGTTCCGGCCCACACCAGAGGAGGCCACCCTAACCCTTAGGTCATCCGAGAGAGAGAGAGAGAGAGAGAGAGAGAGAGAGAGAGGTACATCCACATGTGCATAGTGCTATTTATAAAATTTGTCGAAAAAGGACGATTATTTAAGTTTATGTTTCCCTGTCAGGGTATTCATTAGTATTTAATTTAATTTAATTCTATTATTGCCTTACAGAGTGATCTTGATCTAGAGAGTAATCTGACAGTTTGTAATGGCTCCCCGTGCCTCGTCCCTGGTAGATGTAGAGAAGACTGTAATCTTAATGAACCTTTTTGTCTGGGTAGGTGTTCGTTTATTCTTTTAGACAGTTCAACAACAGCAGTTTCCGCCCCCAACGTTATTAATATACATGTACATGTGGTCAATGTTGTAACAAGTTACAGGTACATTGATTGTTTGTAATTTTCAAGGTATGAATGCGTTTTTTACAGTCACTGTGTTTTAGTTTTATTATCATTTCATTTGTCAAACTTACATATTTTATTTCCATATTATGCATAACTGTACTTAAATTACATAACATCAAAATCTATCCGTGCTGTTTACCCAGGGGTGATATATGACGTGTAAGTTTGATTTTAATTTATTTTTTAAATTCTTAAAGAATTAACTGCTAAATAAAATAATTTTTCAGTAATTGCTAGCAGTAAATAAAGTGATGACTAATTTTGACATTTCCATTAGTCTAGTAAAATAAAATCGAGCAAAGATGTATTTGCTGGTTATAAAATAAAACTTCATTTTTCTTTTTTTTTAAGTGGGCATCTGAATATGCAAACGAACTACTAAATCTATAATAATCAACAAAGCAAACGATGTGTCATATTTTATCCCAGTGTTAATCACAACAATGTTTTAACAATGAATTGAAATTCAATGACAGTATTTATATATCAATTAAGATCAAAAACCGTATTTGACTTCTGTGTTAAAATTAATTCAATGAGAGTGCATTTCCATTAACACCGGATTTTATTATTGGCTTCATTACATCAGCAAACTTTTCTCATTGATCCCGCGATGCAGAAAAAATTGCCCGAAAATACAAAATGTTGAAACGTTAATTTGATGCCGAAGAAATTACGGGGCGTAATTGCGTCCTGCCTTTATCAATGGCTGTCTTAGGGTCGCCACTACAGTATGATATGTAAAGCATAGATTGCATTTGCCGTGCAATTACATCGCATACGTTTTCCGTGTGATTTGTTTGACATCGTAAATGCATGGTTACGGGTTACAGCGACTAAGTTTACATTACGGCGATTATGTTAATATTATGTGCGAATGCCATTTTTCCTACGTTACCATGGGATCTGGTCATGAATCGGTTTGTCGACTGACAAGTGAAAGCAAGCAAGTCAACAGAACGATGACCGTGCGGAAATTGTGCAATATTATCTACGATAATATTGCCGATGAAAAAAAATCTTTATAAATTTGACCTTGACAAAATCGTAGAGGCTGCGGAGGCATTGAATCCGATTTTGCACGCCCACTGTCTGCCACCGTCCACGAGATTCGCGATATTTACGATCAGTACACGTGCACCACACGGACATCGCATGGCGAGCTCTAACCTAGCCCCAAGCCAAACATCGTTTCCGTTGCTTTCACCCAAGGAACCATTACCACAAACACCTTTTGTTTCACGCTGTATTGCGTAAAACCAATAGTGAGCAAATAAATACTAAAGAAAACCATTCATTGTTACACTGTTCACCTGATCAATATATATAGTGTACGTGCCATGAATCATGCTAGCTGGATAGATTAATATTTTTCTTCACAGTGGGATCGTTCAATCAAGCAAAATGGTCATGTAAGGCTCATACATGTACAAACAAGCGCTTTTAAGACTCCTAGGAAAATTAAACCTCTAAGTTTTAGGTTTAAAGAGACCAACATCTAAAAACGCATCCAAAATTGTTTTGACGCTTTGCATACCTTATATCTTTGGAACGATCATTTGTTTTCAAGAATTAAAATCAGTAAGGGAAACCATGCATATGTGACGAAGCTATTAACTGTCCAGTTATTTCCCGCGCCGCTTCCTTCATCTCTATTCCTACCTCATGCAATCTCTAGCGGCCTTCTCCCCGTTTACACTAAGCGTAGTTGTATAAATACCATAAGAGCATGTCAATCAACTTAAGTTACTCTACGAAACACTCCCCGCTCTTATTTACTGCATGCTGTCACTTACTAACATTACACATATCTGAACAATGGAGAATTGAGCAAGTTTAAGGCAAAAATTAAACACATATTGTAAAAATCAACTAAAATTTTAAAATCTGATGTATTGTAATCTCATTTTCTGTAAGTAGTTCTCTGAGCATTGATAGATGTAGTCAGCACCTAAACTGTCCCTAAGACGTGTTCATAACCTTAGAATCATAACAGAATCATTAACGTTCATTTAGCTATTGGATTCGTTACTTTAAGAGTTTTTGGGATAAAGCATATGCAGTGAAAATATCCACCTTTCACCTGGACTCCGTAACTCGAAAGTATCGGGCATTGCGACCGAGCGCAAGCGTCTCGATTCCATAACTCGCCCATACTCGTCCCATATAATACATTGTAGCCTCTGTGTGATATCGTTATTCGCAATACGCGATGCTTTCGAGTTACGGGACCCTGATGTTAGTGCACTTATTTTAGGAGAATCAACGGACTGTGATGAGACGCCGATGTACAATATCCAGCAGTGGTCAAGTACTGCCTACAATTCCCATGACACTGGTGTTATCTTTGTAAGCTCACGTCTCTTTAACTCTAATAACATATTTAATTGGTCTTAATTAAGGAAATGCTAACAATTAGATCCAACATCCGTTTTCCGACCTGTGTAAAACCTGTGTTGGCTTCATCTTTATCCTTACTGACTCTCAGAGCACATCCTACACTAAGACAAAAGACGCCAGCGGCTTGTACCTTCTCTGGAGTGGAACGCTGAGAGCAGCTTACAACTGTGCAGGGTGCTGTGCGTCTTGGACCTTCACAATAGATGGCGCTGAGTGTTCAAACCCCTCCCCAATTGACTATGCAGAGTACCACGCCAACAGAAGAAATCGCCATCACCATGTCGAGTGTGAGTTTTAATTTAGACTTGACAAAATGAGAACATCCTTATTACCTCAGTTATCCTGAACACGTCTATCTCAAATATAACTTAATTTATTCTGTATCTACGATTTCATTATAGTTATTATAATTTTTAATAATGAGAATTGACTTGCTTTGACGGAGGTTTTCGCTCTCTAAATGCTTTTGTGGGTTATATTCATTGTTTGTGCAGGTCAAAACTGAAAATTTGATGAAATATTATGTACGTTATATTTTCAGTTTTTGGGATCTGCTACGGGATCGGCATGGGGATTAGAACTATTGCCTTAGAATACAAAGACTGTGATGGGACAGTTCACGACAACTATTCAGGTTGGAACGCCAGGTCATATATTATCATGGCAGAAGTGGCGGAAACCACCGGATCAGGTATATATGTATATATGGCAATTTTATTTTCTGTGTATCGACCACAAATTTGTGAATTTATATAGGTTAAATAACTCTACAGTGATGAATGGTGCTAACTTGCACTTTTGTCGGAGACGCACGTGTAGCATACAATATCCAATTGTTTGGTATTACGCTTAAAATGCCTTTGGTAACTGTTTTCAAATATTAGCAAATATAACAAGTATTTTTTTGTGCAGCATGCGATGAAATTGTACATTACAAAAAGCTCATTGAATATTTTAGCCACATGCAAGTCTCAAACAGCCTTCAATATCCAACAGTTTGCTGCAGTTTCCCACACAGAGACTAGTGGTGAAAACATACATTCGGTACGTATTGCGTCACAATTTTAACTGAATTTTGTAACGATCTACGGTGTTCAGATGAGAACATTTCTTTAAACATTGAAAAGTGTGCCCATTGTAGAAAACATTGAGAGCATGCAACATGGATTCGTGAATATTATTTCATTATGCCTATGATGCATCCTGTTCTTGCGGAATGTCTTTCGGAAGCGTTTCTCTGCCGATTACATTTTACGGTTATTTTTACCTTGTTTATAGATATAGCCTTCAAGAGATGATAATTATAGAACTGTTATAGAGATCTAATGATTTTTGCAAACCAAACCCACATTCCCATATTGATTGGCCCTCAACTGGTAAAAGCTGCAAAATAAAATTTATACAGAAGCTGAATGCGATACATATACAGTATAATCAGTTTACTGTAGAAATGGTATACTGGTATCACTCTCTCATACCTAATGATCTAACGATCAGTCATGGAATATGTGAATGACACAAAATCACTCGAACGATTTGTAAGGATTAATGTTTACTAACTATTTCAGACGTCACATTATGTAAAACGGGCAGATGACAGCGCCTTGCGAGTTCGCTGGAGTGGTAATTTGTACGGAGAAGGCAACAACAAATGTGGTCGATGGTATTTAAAATTTAACGGCGTGGAATGCTCCAACCCTGGGCCCATAGAGTGGGTCATGTACGTTTATGGTGGTCAGGTGCCTCAGGTTAAACGTGGGTTTGCGTGTAAGTTAAAGTATTGGGATGCGCAAGTCATCTTATATTATACAGTAAAAGCAACGCTGTTCATTTTATTTAGGCCTATCGTATTATCTTATGTCTCTTAGATAGGTGGCACTTCTGATGGTTCATTTTAAGGTTTAAAGTGCTATTTTGTACCAAGGTGCTATAAATGTGGGTGTGAGATAGATTATTCTGTGTCAATTTATAACGATAGCAGCCAAAATGTCACCTTGCAAACCTCAGTCCCGCTTTACATGTGTAAGAAGGCAAGTTAATCGTTTCTACTACCGCATTGTTATTTCATTCAAAATGGTAAAACACGTGAAGAAACAGAGCACCATGTAACTACGATATCAAGTGTTAATGTGTGGATTTCAGTTAATGGGATATGTGAAGGGATTGGTTCTGGAACCATTGTGATAACATTGCATGTTGGAACCTGTTCTGGCACTGGTCTCCCTCTCTTCGATGCTCAGACAGGTATGTCCTTACAGGTTTGCTTTGCTTCTCATACACGGATTGGCTTCATCTAATTGATAGCTACTTCTGCCATAGCATCTTTACAGGCACTTTAACATCCTTCCGACAGCAAATTTCCTGGTATGTCCCGACTATGCGTTATATAAGTAAAATGTTTTGAGAACATCTTATAATAGCATACTTTTTGGTACAGTTGTTCATTTAATTTTTTCATCGTGTATAAAATATTATATATTTACGTCTTAGGCAGTTGAGGAGAATGGCTCTTTTACTTGGCACATCTAGTATTATAATAAAGAGGAGGAATGGAACACTGATTTATATACATGTGCTTCTGAGAGCACATGTAAAATGCCCACGTGTTCAGGAGGCCTAACCTGCTTGATCAAAGAGAACCAAAACACAGACACGCCGGTGCGCGAGTAGACACAATTTTATTTAATATTATGGATTTTTTTCGTAGGTTGGAAAACCACAACTTATTTTATAGTGGAAGAGACTAGACTTGGACAAGATATCAGTGCAGGTTGGTACTCTGAAAGGGAAAACTGTGCAATCATGAAAACCTCCCCCCGCCTGCAACAAGATTACGTTTTCAAATACTTATTGTTAAAATTTTTAATTAAACAGCTGGATCAGTAATTTTTTGATCGGTCCTTTTTATGTTGGTTAAAAACCAAAAGCTGGGGGTTTGAAGTCTGAGTTGTGAAACTATGGGGAATGTTTGCGAAGGCACAGCGACTTGAGTGTTTTTTTTCTAGAATAAATACAAACAAACTAATAAAAAATGTAAGCCCAAATGCTTTGTCATTAACTAATCTGGCTGACGTCACATAATAAGTTCTGACGTCAAGCTTTTGTTTCTTATAGATTGACTTGGCAAACCATTTGTATTTATTTAAAATCGCGAAAAATTGTTTCCTTTGTGCTTGTACTGTATTAGTCGACATTTTTGTGTCCCAGTTCTAGCTGCTGATGGAACCACCATCCGCTTGCCGTTCTATAACCGCGTGCAAGGCTACTGGGCTAACTTGTACGACAATGCCGACTCGGGAGTTATCCAGGCACGTATCAGATCTATTGACAATATATATATGTTGAAACCGTTCTGAGATGTCATCGTAAGGTGATTTGATGGCCACAGGACAATAAATTATGACTGAACAAAAGCCAGTCGACTTACACCCTAAGTAAATACATCTAAGACATTACATCACTTGACCAAAGCATATTAATGGAATCCGTACGTGTGCTAAAATGGCCAAGTGCATGGGTCTATACAAAACGCTCGAATCACTTAAAACATCCCAGAATAGTCGGATACTTTTATAGTACGGTTTATGCTCAATTTTTAATGATAATAATAATAATAATAATAATAATAATAATAATAATAATTGCTTTTGCTTGGTCAAATCTATCAACTAGGCCAAAATAATAGACTTTTCAAACCAAAACTAAAAGTAAATTATATATCTATTCCAATATTTGTGTGTAACGCTAGTAATCTTTAGCGGGGAGCCAGTTGTTATAGTATCCTGTACCTAGTAGTTCGGTTAGTTATATTTGAGCTGTTGTTTTAGAGGCCTGTGAAATTGCTGGGTTCTTAGCTTATACTAATTGAAAGCAGAACATTATCCCTAATTTTAATAAAAAGAATTGGTTGTATATCTGACATATCTTCATACATTCATTTCAGTCTATGACGTACAATAAAAAGTCAAGCTCCAGTGGAATCCATGTCATTTGGAGTGTAAACGTACGGAATCACATGCACGATACTTGTGCCAAATGGTCCGTCACATTTAACGGGGCTCAGTGCTCCAATCCTGGAAGTATTGAACATGTCATGTATACGCGTGACTTTGACACCGGAACTTACGTGAATTGGCATCTCCCGGGCATTGGTAAGAGCATACAGTGTTGATTTTTAAATTAAAATATATCATATTAAAAATGATGCTGTGTCAGTAACTACCAGTACTGAATATCGACTATTGCATTACTCAGATTGTAATTTCTATGGTAAAACACATGAATGAAGTTGAAGTTGCTTATTACTTCCAGTCGATGGCATATGTATTGGCATCGGGCGCGGTGACGTCATCATAGCTTTGGTGACCGGTGCGTGTCCCTCACACCCTGGATACGATGCTTTTACTGGTTGGGAATCTGGGACTTTCTTAATGGTGGAAGAGGTCTTTCTTGGAGCCTGACAGAAGATCATGGTCCAAGTAGCGGTAGTTTCAGACAGCGGGCTGCCAAAGACACTTTGTAGAATGATGGCGTCAAAAGCGCTTCTTTCGTTCTGTTGATAACTGACACCTTTTTATGCATGTCACGAGGACTTTGGGACATTAACCTTTATGTCTATATATAGAGTCTAGTTTGTAGTGTTGTTCAAAAACTATTTGATCCAGGCTAGATGGGTCACTTTGGGGGTGCGCCTGGACAACATTTTAACAAACATGATAGTTTCCTTGAAGTCTCAAAAAGCAATGCGGCCCCTCCAAACTCCTGGTTTTTTGAATTCATATTACTGTCGTTGCCATTGGTAATTATTTCCGACCTTAATGTTTCGTCGACACTTAATTCGCTTGGTGTAAGTCACATTGACAAGTACCCTATTTATAATACACAACGTTTAAACAGAGCGTTTGCGGAAAAGCATTATTTGCAGAAATGAGGATATACAGTTACATTATATTTGAAGTTTTATCGTTGTTCATTGATTTTCAAATTGAGAATGTTACGGAAATTACGTCAAAATTCTATATGGTAAAGGGGGTAGTATGTAGTTGCATGATGATTTAGAAAAGGAAAGATTGTAATGCTCCTTTTATCGGGCGTGATGTTGATTAATTTTTTATTCATATCGATTAGTTAATGCATTTGAGTTGGGGAGGTAATCGAAATAAATGTTTTCACGGAAATTGACATGATGTTACTTTTAAATGAAAACTAAAAAAATATTATAAATCATATAAATCGAAATATAGATTTTAAACAGCCAAAGAGACGCTATGTGGCTTACTGGTCTTTTATTATCACCATTACTGGACTGAAACGATGTAAATGAAGTTTATTTGATGAATAGATTTGATAAATAAACTATTGTTGCTGCTTTGGGCTACACAAAGCACGCACCTTCATAATTCTCAGGCCTAATGGTGGCGGGGTCATCTGAATTGCCATCGTAAGTTAAAACAAACAATCGAAAAAAAAAATTGATGTTTTAAATTTTCGGGAAGGAGAGGTTTCTGTTCGCTGCAGTTCCAGGCTTAGTGATAGAGTTTTTCGTCCTTGTTGTTACCATACGGAGTGTAACATTCATTGTACTGAGGGCCTATAAAGGAAAAACATGAATATCTTACTTGCCTTTGGAATCGCCTTTGTTGCATTACCGCAAGCAGCAGCCGAAGTTATCAACACGTGCCAAGCTCTGCCGTCTCCGACACACATGGACGTGAAGCAAGTGTCTTCAGACTACGATGTCATTACCGTTCTTGCCACGACGGAAGCGCGCAGCAACATAGCATGTATCATCCAGTGTAAAATGTCACCAGATTGTGTCTCTGTATTCTACAACAGTCAAACCAGGGTTTGCTACATGTTTGATGAAATACAACATTCGCCAGCGCTTGGGAATACATTGTCTGTCGGACTGCTAACCAATGTTGTCCCAAAAGCTGTAAGTCTATTTCTATCTATGAATTTTCATTTACACATGTTTACATGATTGCGTATATAGTCTGGTTCTTATTTTCCGTATTAGTGTCAGTGCGGTTTACAACATATCACAGTGTTCCTGGCCTATATTCTTTGGACGTCAATCAGTCTATAGCAATCTGGAGACGTTCATAGTCTCCTATGGGATGATACATCCCAGCTGCTGTATGAGTCTGCTGAAAGCTGGAAACTACCAAAATTAACCTCCACTGCTAGTTAACCCTGATTCAGCCCGAGCCGCCCCCCTACACACACTGGACAAAAGAAGTGTCACCCCTACTGAGCCAATACTATGGGGGAGATAAATGACTGTGGAATGATATGCTCCTGGTATCATTTTATTAACATCAAATTTCACAAAAATTCACAAAATGAGAACAAAATATACATTCTACCAAAATATGCAGTTTCAAGTCCAAAATTAGCACTTAGTGGCATAGCCACGTGACCTAATAATAGGTGCCAGTCTACGAGGCAAGGATTCATATAATTGTCTGTTGCGTTCAGGGCTTATGCTGGCCCAAGCATGAAACACTGAATATAACAGAGTTTCTCTGCTGGTTAGACGGGCATTTGTCAAAAGTTTTGACATATCATTCAACACATTTTCTAATATGTTTGCTTCAGGACTCTGGGCAGGCCACATCACCCTGCGAATGCCCTGTTGGTCAAACCAATCATCAACTGCTCTGGGCCTGTGACAAGGAGCATTGTCATCCTGGTGAACAAATGGATAATTCATGTCACCAAACATGTTAGTAATAGATGGTAGCAAGCCTGACTCCAAAACATCGATA
>NW_019775598.1:182999-255559 GCF_001039355.2 Lingula anatina
CACATTATTCAATTATTTGAATATAAAAAGAATAAGATCACGATTTAACAAATTAAAATAATCTTTCGTGAACTCTTTCACGAATAACATATTAAACAATATTAAAATTATAAATTAGTGGTAATGGCTTATTCTGGAATATATGACCTCTGCACATCATCAGTACCTGACTTGGTACAGTATAGTTACTACTTGGATACAGAGTTAGATTTAATAATGTAACAATAAGAACAATATATATTACAATAAACTTCTCTGCACATGTCAGACGCTTGTTACCATGAACTAACACTACTTGACAACGGGCTGAGCACTTATCACAGAGTCTGTGTGCGATGCCATTGTTGTGCTGTGATTGGCTAGTTGAGCCACGTGAAGCCCTACTGTAGCGCCCTCGCGTATCGCGTGAATGCTGCACATTTCTGGCCATGGAGAGAGAGAGAGAGAGAGAGAGAGAGGGAGAGAGAGTGGGAGACGGCATTTGAGTAAGCTATGAAGGTACATGCACATGTACATAGTGCTATTAACAAAATTTGTAGAAAAAAGGACGATTATTTAAGTTTATGTTTCCCTGTCAGGGTATTCATTAATATTTAATTCGTTTATTTCCTTACAGACTGATCTTGATCTAGAGAGTAATCTGACAGTTTGTAATGGCTCCCCGTGCCTCGTACCTGGCCGATGTAGAGAAGACTGCGATCACAATGAACCTTTTTGTCTGGGTAGGTGTTCGTTTATTCTTTCCGCCAAGATGTGCTCCTTGCCATAAATACTCTAATAACTTACAGGAACATAAATAACTTGTAATTTTAATGGTATGAAGTGCATTTTTTTAAAGTATCGTTATCGTTATATTTTTTAAACTGACAAATTAAACTCAATATTATGTACAACTGCATTAAAATACATAACATCAAAATTTATCCGCCCTGTTTATCCGGGGGGGGGGGGGGGGTATATCACATCTATGAATTTGATTTTAGTTTCAAGAACTATCTGGAAAATAAAATAATTGAATCAGAAATTGCAAATTGAGATCAACGCAACGCAAATAACTTTGCTTTGTTGAATATTATTTGTTCCAGTGTTACACCAATGTTTTAACATTGATTGAAAATTCAATGACAGTATTTAGAAATCAATTTAGATCTCAAATATGCAAACAACGTATCATATTTGACACCTGCGTTCAAATTGCGTTGATGAAATGACACACTTGCATTCCCATTATCATCTAATATCATCATTTCATTATGATCCAACTACGCAGAAAAATTGCCCTGAAATACAAATGATGAAACGTTCATTTAATGCCGAAGAAGTCAGCGGGCGTTATATAAGGCATTGACTTTATTAATTGATGTCTTGCGATCGCCACTGCAGCACCAGAGACCTACGGCTAAGCGTTAGTCGCACCCAGAGCCCATTGGGGGCGGTGGGAGCATCTTCATGTTCTGCAGAATTCACGTTGGGGCCAAATCTGAACCAAACTAGACAAGTTCCGATCGATGTTGTAATATTATTCTACTCTAAGAAACCTGTCAGAAGGAATACCTTGACGCTTTAGAGCCGTAGTAGCAGCCAGATCAGGCCAGACGTACCACTGGCCGTTGCTGTGACTAGAAACCGATATGAGTGTTCTGTGTGGAACGTTTAAATGTTTCACAGATGATAATTTGGAAAATATGCAGATCTTAATAACGCTTTTAATGGTTGTTGTTTGACTAAGATTCAGCCATGTATTTTTTTTTTGCCTAATTCGGTGAATTCAATTTAAAAACTGAAGTAATAAAGTATAAGTGTTAAAAGTGATTAAAACAATTATCAAATCCTTGCTTTATTTATAAGTCAGAAAAGTAGAAAAAATAAATGAAATTTTTTTTTTTAAATTGCCATGTTAGATTACAAGTCAGTATATGCATTAGGCTGGTGGATTTGTTATTCTTACATTTTTTTTCGGATACAGCTCAATGAAGGCATTCACATTTATCTAAATATGAATTCACTTATTTCAGGAGACTCAACAGACTGTGATGAGACACCGATGTTCAATATCCATCAATGGTCAGGTATCTCCCAGTACGATCAAGACTCTGGTGTTATCATTGTAAGCTCACGTCTCTATAATGCATATTTACTTTTAAAATCGGTTTTAAGATACTTTTTGATGGTATGTCACCGCAAAAATTTCCCCGTCATAAACGTATATTTAATGTTGTAAATGCATGTAAACAGCAACATATGTATACTTCCCTAGTAAAAGAAGTGTCACCCCTAGTGCAATTTGCGTAAAATGACTGAGAAAATCATGTCATAAACCAATATTTTTTATTCAGCTTTTAAAAGGATTTTTTTCACAAAATGTAACTGCTTCTACAAACAATGAATCAGTTAACTATAGTAAAAAATCTAATATACATTTTGGTATTTTGTGCAGTACCAAATATGCATATAGATTTTTGTGCAGTACCCTCTGGATTGGAGAATGCACCTTGTGCGTCTGTGGGGTAGCCCTGCAAACAAAATGATCTCATACTATCTAAGCACTCTATGTGGAACGCCATCACTCCACAAACTTTGCAAAACGTTTTGGCTCCTCGCGTGCATTGCACATCAGTACAGTAGGGGCGCCACTTTATTTTTTGCTAGTGCTTATATTTATTTCACGAGTTTGTCTCCGAACGGAATTAAGTGATTGCTTTTTATGGTGCCTCAGAGTACTTCCTACTCAAAGACGAAAGATGCCAGCGGTTTATATCTTCTCTGGAGTGGAGCGCTGAGAGCAGCTTTTAACTGTACAGGATGCTGTACAGCTTGGACTTTCACAATAGATGGCGTTGAGTGTTCAAACCCCTACCCCATTGACTATGCAGAGTACCACGCCAACAGAAGAAATCGTCTTCATCATGTGGAGTGTGAGTTTCTTTTGTTTAGTTTACATCTAATCTACGTATGCTAATATGTGATCACAGTTATTACCGTTACCTCCGCCAAGGATGTCATGTGTTTGGTGGTAGCGTTTTTCTGTTGGCAACATTATGCAAAAAGTTTTGGACAGCTGTAAATGAAATTTTCAGGTTATTTCACAAAGGTCCGAAATGGAGGCAATTAATATTTAGTCGAGGCTGATGAAACCTGCAACGTGTATAATATTTTGTGGGGGGGGGGGGGGTACATCTAAATTATTTTTATTTTCGCCCGCAGCAATATATTACAGTTAGCACAATCAATATCAACACGAGTCAACAGACACATGCCTGTAGATATGTTATGTGGCTGTTGCGATGAATATACGCTTTATTCGGCTTAAAGGATGTCTTTCCGCAGTAGACGCTTAAATAGGCCTTTCTCTGAAACTTTGCCTATTTGATCCTGAACCCCAAAGCATGTCTCACACGAAACCGTTGAGAAAATAAAGGTCGAGGTATAGGTTTTTAAGATCACTTAAAGAAAAAAAAAGCGCAGCATTTTTTTTTTTTCGTCTAAACTTCTCGCCATTACTCCCCTACGCATGGAATTCTGGGACTTGCCTCAATTTGCATATGACTGAATACTACTGTTTACTACGCTCTGGAGAAGACCCGGATGTCACTGCAAACCAAGATGGAGGGTAGTCCGAGTACACGTGAGTTGAAAGAGAGAAGAATAACTCTACGGGACAATGAAAAAGGAAATAAAACGGGAAATGCAGAAGCAGAGGATGTTATTTTCATTGGCAGGCCGGTGAGGTAGACAAAGCAGAAGTAGGAAATAAAACTGACAAGCGAGAAACTGACAAAATTCTGCCGGATACGGGTAGGTTATTTCGATCTCTTATCACGTCCGACTCTTTCATTGAGAACATATTCAGGAGGCGGATTTAGGGCGTCTTCTGGTTCTTCCGGAAGACGGTTAGATTTTCAAGTTTTCATTGGCGGGTATATGTAATATTTCTGTCGAAAGGCGGTCAAAAATGGAGGATGGATCAACATTACTCGGAAGACTGTCAGAATAGACCTATATCTCTGGATCCGCCCCTGTTATCCCTGCTGTACGCAGAAAAGTTTATTATTCTTTAGAGCAGTCAGTACAAACAAGGATTGAGCTAAATAGTCTTCTATTAAAGACTGGTTTTTGTCGGCTTACTTAACGTCGTTATATACTCAAGTCCAAAAAAAAAAAAAAAAAAAAACCACCTTTCACTATTTACCTTATTCGAATTTAATTTAAATTAAAAGATTTAAAGCGAGCACATTAATTGCAGCATCTGATGGTAGTAAATGTTTATTCTCTGTTTATGTTTTTAAAGTTGACTTCATGGGGAATCTCTGGAGAATGAGGATAATACACTGGTATATATATTTTTTTATCCAGGTAATATGCATGTGGTAACATCTACCCCTACATCAGGTTCAAGGCCAACATAGAGCCAGAGCCAAAGTAAGTACCTGACACCCAGAATCCAAACACACAATAGCTGTTTATTTTACCATGTTCAGTACACCTTGCCATCAATATCAATCTAATGCATGTTAGTACTTGGAACAATGCCATTTTATTATAAAGTTTAACACTGCCATGGCAGCTAGTCCTAGAATTGTGACAAGCACAGGATATCAGTACTTATTGTGGGGAACATTATATAATAAATTGGATTTTGAAACAAATAATTTTGATAACCATGCTCTATTCAGTGCTCTTATGTCTGGCGTAGACATTACAGATAGTGGGTGCTATTAATTTCACAAAAAAATGCATTGAAGTCTTTCCAATAGTCAATGTTTTGTTTTTAGGTATACTAAGCAGCAAAGCAAGCACTCAAAATCATGGATGACAGTAAGACCTCAAGCTGTTACATAAACAATTAGCACAAATAAAGGTACATTCCAGTCTTACAAACCAGGAATTTGACATGGGAATTACAAGTACACATTTCTAAGCAGCCATGGTGCAGATGGAACCAAGAGACTCAAGGCACCGTGGTCCTTATATGTATATAAGAATTTTTTTTATCAAAATGATGATTACCTCACATAAACTTTTCTTTTATAAATCCATCCAGACATACATTATTTCCTTGTATGACATTAACTTTTAAAATGATTGATTTTATGAACAGATTGTGTACAGAGTTGCATTTTACTTTTGATATGAGAAAGGGATAAATGAAAGCACCTTGTTTTTCTATGCCTTTATTTTTTATGTTCACTGAATGGTTGCACAAATTACAGTAGAATGAAAAGAATCTCTTCAAAGTGAAGTAATCCAGCAAATTCAACGGCAGTCAAAATGTAGGGGACATTACAGTGAGTGGGAGATGGGCCAGTCCCATCTCCACTGATGCTGAGTCATTGCTTGGTAAATTCTCTAGCAAAAGCATCTTTATATCCAGTGCAAGGCCAGGATTTCCATCACACTTGTCACAATGTATTCAGCACTTTCCTTGGCAACACCATCATTTTCTTGGCAACACCATCATGTATGCTCTGATAATGAAAAAAAATATATTCACTTTTATATCTGTCATTTCTGTTTTGATATGTACAATAGCTTACTTCAAAAATAAAATATTTGAAAATGTATGAACACTAAAACAACCATAAGGACTGGATTTCACACCACCAAATTTTATCGAATACTTACTTTACTTTGAAAATAAGAAGGAATATGAATGGTGTTTGTGTATTGTGAGAAACTTAGAATTTATCTTTTCAATAAAGATTTAATGAGTTTTATACCTCTTCTGTGAGTTACTGAATTCTCCTTTCATGTTCTTGAGTCAATCCTCCTGATCTCACACCTCTTCCAAGCCTTGTACTACTGGACCTAGAAGTGCTATGTATCACTGCCAACTCTACTAAACCTTTATACAGGGCTTTTTTTCTAATGAGGCTGACATCAGAAGATAGTATGCTGTAAAATAATAATAAAACTAATAATAATAATAATAATTGGCACTGATTTAATTGCATGCTAGTAATAATGTTGTGAACTGTTCAAAATGGGTTTCACTTCAATTAATCATTGTCCTGCACTTAAGCGTATCAATTGTTATCCCTAAACTATAAGTTTTTTGTATGTGTGGATTATTACATGTGAATATAGGTGAGGGTAAGGTGGGTCCTACACATTACTATCAAAACTGAGGAATATGCCAGATTAACTAAAAGGCCTGTAGGCCTATTATTTAAAAATAACAGAAAACTCTTTACCTCAGGGAGCTCTTTACCCTCTAGTTCTGGACTGCTCTGACTGCTTGCCTCATCAACAATAGGCCTACTCTCGATCTGAAAAGTATAAAGACAGATCGACTAGAAAAGCAAGATAAGATGCGTGTACGATGCTCACCACTACTGCCAGTAAGTATCAAAATCGTCTGGAACGCATTTGTAGTCCGTGCTACGCTGTGCGTGCACATCGCGATGTCAAAATTGCGGCTCAGAAAGCATAGCAAACAACAAAAAAAGTAACAGTCGTTCATAAATATCCAACCGAAAAGGGCTGGTTCAGTTGACCCGAAAAATATCACTGTCTCTAATCATGTCACCGGTATATTTCCTGGTACACTTTACTCATTCGGTGAATCGGCATTGAGAATTACGGCATCAAGCACTGTTGGCTACACTCCGTCGTAAATATTTCCAAGCCATTCGTTGATTTTTGGACTATTTTAACCGACGAGAAGTTAAATGAATTCTTTAAATGTTTAAGTGCACAAACCTGTTCACGAACAATGAAGGGAGAGAGTTTTAACTAACGTGCATCTGTAAACGACTTACTTCGAACTCCACCGCGCCATATTTGTTTCTCCTAGTGTACGAGTGCTATTTTAGGCAACGCACTCTGATTGGCTAAAACCTTGCGGTAGTCGTCTTCTCTTTTTTGGGGAGAGGACGTTCTCCAATACAGACTCGAATGTGAAATAATTAATTATTTTGATTGCCGTCTACCTCAAAGGCGAATTTTGGTTTAGATCGTGACCTTCATATATAAGAAAAAGTTTGGGATATGTTTCATTTTCCCTCATATCGGAAATACCCCCTTTAAGTAAATTTTTCTCGGTATATAACTTATACGTATAACCCCAGAGCATTTTATGATTTGAATTTCGGTCGTAGATGCTCGCTGTTATCTGGCATATCGCTCGAATGAAAATATAATATTTCTAACATAATTTTACTCTGCATTTATGGTTTGATTTATCATTAGTTATTAATTAATAAGGAGAAGAACAGGCTTACCTTGCGGGAGGTCTCCACTATCTGAGTGCTATTTCTAGTTTAATGGTAAAAAATTAAAATTTGATAAAATATCAACCGTGTATAGCCTATAATCATATTTCTTATCAGTTTTTGGTATCTGCTACGGGATCGGCATGGGGACTAGAACTATTGCCTTAGAATACAAAGACTGTGATGGAACAGTTCACGACAACTATGTAGGTTGGAACTCCAGGTTATATATTATCATGGCAGAAGTGGCGGAAACCACCGGATCGGGTATACGTACAATTTGTCTTTTTGTGCCGGCAATTTGCTTTTCTACTTCTTTTTTGAATTTATAGGTTGAGTCAATCAACTGTGCTAAAAGCTGCCAAATTGCCCCTTTGAAGGATACTTGTCTTACGTGACATTTTTAATGTAATGTATCCACTCCATTTGGCATTAGACGCTTGGAATGTCTTTGATATATATTGTTAATTTAGTAGATAAATGTTTGCTTGGACACAAAAAGTGCAACGTAATTGTCGTTTGGATATTTAAACATTATATTAATTGAGCATCTGCGGGCCTATCTTCCTTTGTTTTGAAGGGAAACAGTATTGATGGTGGTACTATGAATTTTTCAGCCACATGTGAGTCTCAAACGGCCTTTAACATTCAACAGTTTGCTGCAGTTTCTCACACAGAAACAAGGGATGAAAACATACATTCGGTAGGTCTTAGGTCACAACTATTACTGACATCTGTGGCGACGTCTTGTTCAGTTGAGAACATTTTTTTTGAAAATTAAAATTTGTGCCAATTGTAGATTTAATTGATAACATGCATACTGGATTCGCAACAATTTATTTCGTAGTGAGAAAAAGGCATCCTGTTCTTGCGGGGTGACTTTTGGAAGTGTTCCTCTGGCGGTTACAGATTTTTACCTTATCTTATAGACAGTAACATTCAAGTGGTATTTTTATAGAGCTGGACATGCACGGTAGATAGAAGCTGTAAATCCTTTTTTTTTTTTTTGCAAACTAAGCACACTTTCCTGTATTCATTGGTTGCCAATATTGGTAACAACTGTAAAATGAATTTAATGTGGAAGATGAATGCGAAACACCATAATCAGTTTAGGGATATATGCCAGCCCTTTATTTTTTATGTGTTTATCTTGTGGTAAGTGGATGATACTGAGTCTCATATAACAGTGGTATATTTATGTTTTACAATGTTGTGGCAGACGTCGCATTATGTAAAACGGGCAGCTGACACCGCTTTGCGAGTTCGCTGGAGTGGTAATTTGTACGGGGAAGGCAACTACAAATGTGGTCGATGGTATTTCAAATTTAACGGCGTGGAATGCTCCAATCCCGGGCCACTAGAATGGGTCATGTACGTCAATGGAGGCCACGTACCTCAGGTCAAGCGGGGCGTTGCATGTAAGTTCAAAAACTGCTATGTGTCAAGTAAACATGTCAAATATATTTATATTATACAGTAACTCTGTTCATTGTATCGTATTATCTCATGTCTGTTAAATAGGTGGCACTTCTGATGGTTCATTTTAAGGTTTTAAGTGCTATTACGTACCATTGTGCTATAAATGTGGGCGTTAGATTATTTTGTACCAATTTGTTGTCTGTTTGAAAGAAAACAACGAAGATATCACTTCGCAAACCACATAATTACATGTGTAGGAAGGCAAGTTGATTGTTGTTACCAGGATATTGTTATTGCTTTTTAAAATTGTAAAACACATGAATAAGCAGAGCAACCTGTAACTAAGGTAACACATGTTGATGTGTGGATCATTTCAGTTAATGGGATATGTGAAGGTATTGGTTCTGGAGCCATTGTGATAACGCTGCATGTTGGAAACTGTACAAGCTCTGGTCACCCTCCCTTCGATGCACAGACAGGTAACTCTTTATTACAGATTGGTTTCATCAAATTGATAGCTACTTTTGACATAGTTATCTTACAGTCACTTTACAGCCTATTGAAAGCAAACTTCCTGGTATACCCCGATTATGCGTTACATCAGTAAATATACTATGAGAATACCTTATAATAGCATAATTTTGGTACAGTTGTTCATTTATTTTTTTCATCGTATATAAAATATTATATTTACGTCTTAGGCATGAGGAGAATGGCTACTTTACTTGGCGCAGTATCATAATAAAGAGGAGAAATGGAACACTGCTTTGCATTGGTGAAAAATGTTGTCCCACCCCCATTTCCATGTACTTTTATTTACAAATGATCACTTTACAGCTGTAAATTGTTATAAACGGTGCTTTTTTATCCCAGATACCATGTCTAGCATGATTACAGGTTCAGAAAATACTAAATAATGGTGAAAATATACACATTGTATACCATTTAGTCAAATTTATAACAGGCACCCCCTCAATTCCAATGTTTCACTGTGATTACCACAGATGTAAAGAAATGCCTATTTAATTAAAAAGATGCCATCAAATGTCACCAAATTTGCACACAATTAGCATTAAGATGTGCTCATTAAAGGCCACGTGCCTAATAGCGTGTGTGTCTTTCGCGTAATGCAATTATCTCCTGCAGGCGGGGCGACAAGCCTTCAACAAGGGTAATAATTCTGTTTTGTTGGATGTTATATACTTCGGTGAGCACGTGTAAAATGCACGCCTGTTCAGCAGGCCCATCTTGCTTGATTACAGAGAACCAAACCATACATACAGACACGCAGGTGCGCAAATAGACACAACTTTATATAATATTATGGAAATTTTTTCGTAGGTTGGAAAACCACAACTCACCTTATAGTGGAGGAGACAAGACTTGGACAAGATATCAGTGCAGGTTGGAACTTTGAAAGGGAAAATTGTGCAATCATGAATACATTCCCCGCCAGCTTTTTGGCACTTAATGCAATTACCCAGTCAGTCAGTTAATATATTCAGATACTTTTTAAATATGGTTTCAATTAAACAGCTGGATCAAGGATTCTTCGATCGATCCTTTTTTGCTGGTTAAAACACATAAAAAGCATGGGTTTTAAAAATCAGAATAGTGGAGAAAATAATAATGTTTGCAAAGTTACAGTGACTTGATTGTTTTTTTAGAATTTAGTTTTGTTAGTCGACATTTTTGTGTTCCAGTTCTTGCTGCCGATGGAACCACCGTCCGTCTGCCGTTCTATAACCGCGTTCAAGGCTACTGGGCTAACTTGTACGACAATGCCGACACAGGAGTTATCCAGGTACGTATCAGATCTATTCATACTTGCTACTTCGTTATTCCTTATTTCACTGAAATCAAATCACTAATAAAGAGACATGTTTTAGTTTCGCGAAAAAACATCATCTTTTCGTAAAAAAATCATTAAAGATGCCATCATTAAGTATATATAATAGTCACCGGAAAATAATGTATCTTTCCTGTTAAACCTGGATACAAAATATTGTAGCCTCATACGCCTATGACATATCATGTTTTGACCCAAGCACATAAATGAAATCCTTACGCGTGCTAAAATGGCCATAGTCCAAGTAGTACCCTTTACCTAGCACGTCAGTTATTAACTAGGCCTACATAATAGATTTTTTTCAAAAAAATGTTAAAGTCACTGATTTTACAACTCCATTATTCGTTCGTCACACAAGTCATCTCCAGACATGGAGCGAGGTTTAAGATGTTTTAGTACCTTGTACCTAGCATTGCAGTTAGTTAGATATTAGCCGTTGTTTGACGACTCTATATATTATTGTAACTTTGGGTGAAATTGCAGGATTCATAGCTTAAACTTACTGATAGCAGAGCATTACCCTTGATTTTAATTGAAATATTTTGGTTGCATTTCTCACATTTCCGTACAATCTTTCCAGTCTATGACGTACAACAAAAAGTCAAACTCCAGTGGAATCCATGTCATTTGGAGTGTTAACGTGAGGAATCACTTAGACGACACCTGTGCCAAATGGTCCGTTACATTTAACGGGACTCAGTGCTCCAATCCTGGAAGTATTGAACATATCATATATACGCATGACTTTGACACCGGAACATACGTGAATTGGCATGTCCCGGGCATTGGTAAGAGCATGCAATGTTGAATGTATTAATTAAATATATTACCGTGTTTGTAACTACCAGTACTTAATATCGACTATGGCATTGCTCAGATTGTAATTTTTTTTAACAAATCAAACACATCGGTGATTGATGTTGCTTGTTAATTCCAGTCGATGGCATGTGTTTTGGCATCGGGCGCGGTGACGTCATCATAGCTTTGGTGGTCGGTGCGTGTTCCTCACATACTGGATACGATGCTTTTACTGGTTGGCGGTCTGGGACCTTCTTGATGGTGGAAGAGGTCTTTCTTGGAGCCTAACAAAAGATTATGGAGTGATAGTTTCAGACAGCGGGCTGCCAAAGACATTTATTGAATAATGGCGTTAAAAGCACTTTTTTCGCCTTGTACAAAAGGCACATTATTATTACAGTAATATGCACACTTTATCAACGGCGCCCTTTATAGTAAGCAAGGTCACATCTATGTCCCCCCTCCCCCAAATGTTAATTTTGGTGTTGGTTTCTCCCACGCCTTCATGTAAATTCCTAACATGCAGAAGTTAGCACTGAGTGAAGTTTCATCATAGTCGATTGATCTAATGCATGGGTCGGATTGGTATGCAATTGTCATTTTCACAAACCGATGTTAAAGTTACACATAATTATGTTATATGCACAATATTTCTTTATCGATTATTGGATAAATCGACATCTTTTTTTCATCTTTAAAATTGCCACGTGCTTATTAAGGAAACATAAAAATATTGATAGGGGTTATTTGGAAAACATCAAAGCAAATTTCGCTTCTTTATCTTATAAATATACAATTCTATCATAACTCTATTATTATTTGACCACAAAATGTTTTTGTTTTTGAAATATACTTCTTTTGCGTTACAATTTTATTAAATTGGTGCCTTAATATAGATTTGATCCTTCTAGTTTATTTTGCATTCGCGTTTGTTTTCAGCACAGAGCAGTCTTCCCGTGATTTATAGATATTACACTGAATATCAATTTCCACAAATGTGTAAAATATATATCTTAGTTATTAGTGCAAGTATAATTGCAAATTTATCTGTGAACACATGTGTAATGCAGTGATTGAATGTGATCACACGCCGACGTTCAATATTCGTCAGTGGGCCAAAATGTGTACAGAAGACTCCTCATCGCACGATGCACATGGAGGGCTTATTGGTTTCTTCAGAACATCTTTCGAGTTGTATTTACATGTATATTGGGTTTAATTCAAATGTCATACATGAGAATAGATATTAAGAGGAGGCACGTTTCTTTACATGTATATCCTTATAACAAAAAAAAAAAAAAAAAAAAAAAAAAAAGAATAATAAATAAGAGGTTAAGCAAATGATACCCCTTGTAGTTTAAATGAAATAATGGACCATTAAGGCACATCTAATGAGCACATCACCAAAAAAATTCCCTCCCAATGTGAAAATCTTCCAATACATCCACATGATGATAAATATGAGTAACTGTGACGCTGGAACTTACATTTAGCCACAGACCGACGCTGCAGTTTCAACTTTAGACCTTTTACTATGTAAATGACTTAGATCTACTTGTCACCTGATCTATTGCCATACGGCTAGGAATAGTCTCCAGTGCCCCATCCCATATGTGCGAGTGGTTATACATAAGGCTTCCTTTCTTGTTCAGTGTTGAGTTTTCTACCCATTCCCAGATCCATGTACATGTATCATCCGATATATTTTACACTGTACATGTAGGTGGGCTCATTTTTATGATAACTTCAGTTTGTGTTATACCCTTGTTTTTAGCTAATCCACCTCCTTTTTATGTCTTCACTTGCATGCCTTTGTTATTTACGTTATATAATCGTTTAATTATTGCTGTATGATACAAATGTCTAGATTGCCAGTCTCCAATGATCGACTTTTATGCTCAGTATTTTCATATATCCTTGCAATGGATACCAAGCATGGCCCTAAGGGCCTAGTGTGTCTGACAGGCTAAATTTTATAAGCAAATGAATTTGATTTTATTTAATGAATGTGACATCAATAATTGCGCCATGACAAATCGGTCATCCCCAAATTTTCAACTGTCTCTCGCCAAACAAACAGTAAAAAATTATTGAGAATGTCATTAATTTTATTTCATTGTTTTATTACTTCATTTAGAGTTTATGAATATGAGTAGCTTCTTTAACTTAAAATTTGGGAAATTACATCTTCAAAACTAAGCCATTACAGAGGTCGATATATCAGAGCAAGTATATATAAGAAGTAGTGTCTATACATGTAGATAAGAAATATCGGTGAAGATAACCTAGTAGCAGTCTACTTACTGGGGCACCGTCCTGGGAAGCAGAACTCGGTTTGTCGGTCAGCTCCTGGGCAGGGTTTGCCTGTGCCGATGGGACCTGGGCTATTGCACAGTCGGGTAAGCTCTCATATGATCAAACTTATTTACAGAATGATTATCAACTCACCAAGGCATTGTCCTGAGAAGGATGTCTCAATTTGTTTGTCTGTTTAATGGTACCAACAGGTGGTGGCTATTGCACAGTCGGGAAAGCTCTCATATGATCAAACTAATTTACAAAATGATTATCAACTCACCAGTGCACTGTCCTGAGAAACATGTCTCAATTTTTGTGTCCGTTTAATGGTACCAACAGGTGGTGGCTCATCAGTAACACGAGCGCAGGACCTAAGACCTTGAGAAATTTAGTGTCTTACATCTCGAAATAGCCTCCATCACCTCATCCAAGACGTGTGAAATGTTGAAGATATCAAAGAAAAAATACAAGGGGATTTTTTCTCTCTCTTCTCTCTCTCTCTCTCTGTCACTCTCTCTCTCTTGATAAATCATATTCCACTTTTTAGACACCAGCCCTTTGATTAGAGCAAAAATTGTCAAGTTCATGTACTTTGATTTTACCACTAAACCGTAATAGCCTTTACTATTCATTGTTCAGCATAGTAGCTTATGTAGAGGGGAACCAGTTGAAAACAAATTGCAAGTTTTGGACGGTTTCAAAAGCGCATAATTTACCAAAAATGACAAGATGGCAAATAATGGAGAGCCATCAGTATCCAGTATCTTCTTCTTCAAGTTTATTCTCTTTAACTGATATTTAGTAAGAGAGAAAGTTAGTTATAATAATTATAATAATATGAAAGAGTACATTTAAACCAGGAGTAAAACTGACTTTTGAATGAAACATTTCTACGATAATTTAGAGCACGGAGATTTTTAGAAGAAAAAGTCGATAAATAAGCTATTTTTGTTAATGTGCATGGGTCCTTGAAAAATGCAGAGAACAGCAGCACATACAGCACTAAACGGCCCCTATACGCAGCCCAAACGTATATGGTCGGGAAGGCTACGTAAGTATGTATCCTAATATCGACAGGCCTATGGGGTGCGTATTGCTAGGGCCCACAAAGTCTACAAATCTTTTGTTTTTGTACAATTATCAGAGGTCGTACGTTTAGTCTTAGGAAGAGAGGGGTGTATTTTAAATATCGTTTGCTCGTAATTATCTTTCATTCTGATTAAAGCTGTATATTTTTCTTCCTCACTTCCATCTGGTCGCCATCCTTTCATGGCCTAGCTGGGACATTTAACTCGTGAGAAAACACGAAGCTGTTATTTCATCTGTCTGTATTTTTATCATCTGTGTGTTACCCTTTGCACTAGCATGATGCCAGCATTGAGGAAGGTTAGTTATACGATATTATGTAGAACTGAAACATATAACAGATAATTCCAATTCACCTTACAAAGAATTTAAATTTGCAAAACATTGCCAAACGAAATTAAATTAATAAATCACCACTAAAATAGAGTTAAATCAGATTTCAAATGAGGTCCGACATTATAATGGGCATGTCAACTCTGTTTAACATTGCACGGTGATTGCAAAACGCACCCCATGTAGTGTAGCGAGCTGGCAGTGGTCAAAGGACCCATGCATCCAAGCACTGGAAGAGAACGTAAGAAATTCTGTCGAGGATATACACTGTAATAGGGGACCCTGACCACCGATTTATGTTTCAGCCTGATAATGCTACGCCGCGTGCAGCCAATTCATTAGTTTGCTGGCTAAAAGCGGAAAAGATCCAGACCCCCAAATGGCCAGTTCAATCCTTAGATCAGAACTACGTGACGAATGTGTGGGATATCCTCGAAAAAATTGATAACCGAGGGATAACTCTTATAAAAATGGCCTCATATCTTTTCACATTTTGTGGAATGCCATCACTGCGCAAATGTCAGAAATTTTTACTCCAAGCACAGAAGCGCCAGATGCATTTTCCAATCCAGAGGATAACGTACAAAATACCAAAATATATCATTTATATTTTAACTATAGTTAGCTTATTCATTGGTTGTACAATCAGTAAATCTTTTAGAAATTGAATAAAGAACATTGGTTCATGCCAAGGTTTTCTTTATCACTTTACGCATTGCGTTAGGAGTGACACTTTTTGGCAGGGGAGTATACTGGTAGATTTATCAAATGGCATCTATATATGATTCAATAAAGGGATCTAAATAGACAAATATCTAGTGCACAATTGGACAAAATAGTTATATGAGACAAGATGATATATGTTAGGACGTACATGCTTTTTCTAAATTGAATAAGATTTTTGGCATATCATGTTTTCCACGCAAGTGATTTTTTAATATTAGTATTTTGGTGAGGAGACTTTAACGAAATGCACGGTGTATATTCCCGGGGCAATGCTGAACGTTGACCAGCATATACGCCTTTTTTCTATATACTACTTATTTTGATACAGCATTAGTTAGTGACCCTAGAGCTCTGCTAACCTATTTGTTTACTTGGCACAACGAGAGAATCGGCGCTAGCATGCACCTCGGATCTGTTCCCTCGACCCGTTGCCCTACCGTGAAAATGGCACTTAGACATTTAAATAAAATATTGGGACTAATGTCTTATTAATATTTATTTGTTACACTAAATAAAAACAGTCCAATTTATATGAAAATGGAGCAGAAAATGAAACATGTCAAAATCAGTGTTATATGCGTCGATAAGACAAACACCTGCTGTTGCTGTTGCTGTCAATTAATTATTTTGTTGGCACACGGATGATATTGACAGAACTGTGAAAAAAAAAACAAAAAACTTTAACCTTACCCAAGAACTGCGATGTACCTTATGTTCATGTAAATAGATTGAGTGTGTATTTTCAATGTAAGACGCCAGAACATGTCTCAGTAACCTTACTCGCAATTCGGAGAGTTCATGCAAAGTGGCTCAAGCATTCGTATAAAGACAAAACAAGGTGTTATGTAAAAATTAGTAATTCGTCTCTTTCTCTCTCTGAATGTGTTTTGGGCGACATTGCTACTTTAAGCCTAGTGTGGAATGATCGTTTGAAGAAAAAAGTTCGGGTGGTTGGACTGATTGCAGGTTACTGACTTGGATGGCACACTTAATTGATGCGATCACTTGGCAGCTATTCTGGAAATAAGCATAAGCATGCATATATGCATAGGGAGTAATTTGCTTAAACCCAAACTCGCGTATACACCTACGTTATCACACCCGGGGAACATGGACAAAATGACAGGAGCTGTGTCATAAGGTGATAGGCCAGTTGAAGACCGAGGGGAGGGATCTACTGTTTTTCTATCGGTCGTTTACATATAAAAAGGGACCCACGTTCAAATGATCGTATATTTAAGAGACGTAACTCCTCAATACCGCGATTAATTGTATAGACATATGCATATTATGACCGTCCAAAGCCCGTTGCCTGCCCTGCTGTTGGCATTTGTGTTCTGCAGTGTGGAACTTTCTGAAGGCCTTCAGTGTCCGCAGGGCTTTGAAGATGTGGGGAATATGTGCCTGTATTTTTCTCAAGAAAAAGTAAGCTGGGCTGATGCAAAACAGGACTGTAGAAGGAAAGAAGATTCGAATTTGTTATGTTTGGATTCGGGATCGAGATGGTCTACTGTAAAAAATCACATGCTTAAGCACAACAGTAAGTATATATATAAATACTTACTGTTATCAGTAATATACATAAGTATATAATATATAATTTCACAATATGGGTCCCTAGTTTAAATTTAGAGAGAGAGAGTGAGAGTATAATGTATTTTTTTTCATTTTATCTTTTAGCTTTTTTGCGATATGTGCAGATTTTGCGCATTCGTTTGTCCACCCTTCAGCAAATTCTTTAGAATACCTTGTTTATAAAAATAATTTCTCCATGTGAAGGCAAAAAAAAAAAAATAATAATAAAAATAATGTATTAGCATTTGTATATTTACTTTAATTTGATTTAATTTCATTTCATTTCAAAGAGGTCTAGATGATCTTTATTTTCTTCTTAGTGAAATTAATCCAAACAAACAAACAAACAAACAAACAAACAAACAAACAAACACAGAAAAACAAAAATCACACAAAATGAGTGAAAGTGATTAGAAGATTTTATGATTTTTTTATACCCATTTAGCTTTATGTATGTTAACATTAAAAGTGCATATATTAGTGAGAAAAAAGAAATAAGAAGGTAGAAGTCACATGTGATTGGTATATATGCTTGTAGGCAATCTGCCCAGCCTAAGAAAAATCCAATATGGCAGCATTCCATGAGGCATACTGAAATCCAACTGATATCTATTTCTTATGAATGGGATGTGCAAACGTATTGAAATTTGGCTAACTGATGCAGAGAAGTATAGAAGATGGATATGAAATACATTTTCTGTAAATTTCCGTAATTTCTACCAAGAACTATAACATATCCACATAGAATTAAACTATCTAGGGCAATTTTTTTTGTTTGCATTTTTCAGCCAAATTAAGACCCTTTTGGCAAAATTCCCATATAGTGCGATGTGAAAAACGTTTCGCTTTTTGGGACATTACCTCTCGAAAACGAGCTGGAGTAACCCAAATTTATTTATATTTTTTAATGATATGGTGAGAAGATTTTGTCTTACAATTTTCATCAAAAACGCTTGGGCAGAATTGGTGTTTCTGAAATATGAGAGAGCCTCCTTAATACCAGTGAACTGTTGGCAAGTATTCATGAATTCATGAATGCACGGAAAACTTGTTTTAGTCTTTAGTGATTCTTTTGTGCACTTTTGTATGATGTATTTGAAAGATAATAAAGCAAAACTTCTGGAAATATCGCGGCGGATATGATTTCAGATAAAACAATCAGGAATTTGTTGCATAATATATTTAGGGGTCAATGATACTTTAACATTTCACCTAATAGCGTTTATTCTATTCAGTATTCCAACACTACTGGCTGAGTGGTAATCAGAAAAGAGATAGAAATGGACACTGGTACTGGACCTGGGACTCCAAGTATTGTCCGAGAAATGAATTTTTCTGGGCGCCCGGAGAACCAAATGATTATTATGGTTCTGAGGACTGCATCCAGTGGTACACTAAGTGGAATGGTTATAAGAGCATTAACGATGCCATATGCAGCGACCACAATCCTTACATTTGTGAAATACGCAATGGTAATAATAAGGATTTATGGTAGCTTAAATGGGGGAAATGATATAACATAATGCTAAGAGTGTCTTAATGTTTATTTTGTATTAACTGCTTTTCATAATTATATGTAAAACCGGTTCTTTAAACTGCTGAGGTCGATCAAGTTAAACAACTGGTGTCAAGTTCAGTGTGGAAAGTATTGACAATTTAAAGTGCGGCACAATACAACACCCATGTAACTCAATTCATATATATATAAATATGTTTTTTTTTCAGTTGATGGGGGTTGGGGTGCATGGCAAATTGGATCGTGCTCAGTTACTTGTGGAATTGGTGTGCGTGTTCACAAACGCCTTTGCAATAATCCTACTCCAAGATTAGATGGAAGATACTGTGTTGGGTCTGGAAGAAGCACTGAGCTGTGCATATTGAAGCCATGTCCTAGTAAGTTATATTAACAGTAAAGCAAAAACAACAAACTTTGTAAAAGAACCTACATATTTGTAGAATAAGTCAGAAGACATGCACTGATTATTAAGTTGGAACACTGTAAATGTTACTGGTTTGTGTCTCCACAGTCGGCTCTTTGCACTTTTTACATATCGGACCACTTTAATCCATAAATAAATAAATTAAAAAAAAAATACTGAAAACATGAAAAAATAAGGCTTATCTCTACACGGTAAATATCAAATGAATCATTTAAATTGGCTGGAATACTCATTTTCAAATTATAGTCTACGTTATGTTTGGCAAAAATACAATATCTAGCGATAGCCAGTAGAATATGCACTTGTGCCTCTTATCTTGATTGCACGAACAGATGACTAAAGCAGTATTTTCATTAGTATTGTGCAGAAAAATAACATTTCCTCTTAAAATGGGCACTATCAAGTGATATTATATTCAAAAATGTGTACCAACATACAACATCTTAGGATTTAATGCGTAAATTATTTGCCCCCCATGATTCAATAACATTGTACTTTATACCGCTTCTTGACATTCCCCATGTGACTTTAAATAGATTTTGGAATTATCCCTTTGGCGGCCAATTAAAAATTAAAATTGAATAAATCTGAAACAGATAGTAAGTGTCCATGTACGGCTATTTGCATCATTGCGTAGCAAAAGGGTTGGGGCGTCAAAGGTAGAACTGTCGGTGGCATTTTTGGTTTCACCAAATATATGTTGCGTCTGTAACTTCCTTCCGAAAGTGAATAACCCCTCGCTACTTGGGGAATTTGTTAATCTGATTGCATTAAACGAGAGTCCATGTGGAGCACAATAGAAATAACTCATCCTGAAAAAATGCTGTCAAATACCGGTACACATGTTCAATGTGCATAGTCCGATTACGTGATTACTAAAGGCCCCTTTACACTGGACGGCGTCCTTTCTGCGTCCCCTCTGCGATCAAAAATGTGGTCAGGACGCCCAATGGTCGCCAAAGCAATTTAATCGTGTCTCAGTGTAAAGTCGTCTGCCTTCGTTGTGCGTCCTTTGAACGACCGAATCTTGATTTTACCTGTAAAAAAGCAAGCGACCCATGCGTCCACTGAGCGACCGGCCTGCCTCCCCTGTGCAACCCGTGGCGTCCATTGCGATGTTTGAGCGACCATTGCTGCGTTCTCTTTACCATCATCACCGATCAGTGGCGTCCGTTCTACGATCTTTCTGCCTCCTGCTTGACCGATGAGCGTTGTTTGGGCGTCCTTCGATATATTCTAAGTCACTTATATTTTTTCATCGGTTCTAACCAGTTCAACCAATTAAGAATATTTCCAGAAAACAAAACAAATAAATGGACATAAACTTTAAACTACAGTGATGCAAGGTCTTCCTGGACTGATAATAAGCCAGATGCTCATTGTTATTCTTATAAGAAGGATGGACCTTGCGCCAAAAACGAGAAAGTATGACTGACACAACCTAGAAGGTTAAAATCCGTTTTCAAATGACTCATTCTGCAAAAAGTTCCGACAATTATTGCATCTTGTAAAAAAAGCAAAATATTCGTTTTATAATTACCTCCAAAATTGGAACGGTTCAAAAATTTTAGGAAAAACCAATCGGATGCTGATAGGAGACCACTGTTACCCTTAGAATTCCTTTCTGTGAAAATTACCTCAGCACGGCTCCGTTTGAGAGTGAAAAAAAAAGTTATGTTCTACGTGCCGAACACTGGACGATCTGTGAGCGTTCATTCTGGAACCAAAGCAATGTTTGTGCCTTCCTTCTACGACCACGGCGATGCTTGTGCGTCCTCTCTGCGACCAAGGCGATGCTTGTGTGTTCTCTGCGTCCACTGAGGGACCTTGCAGCGTCCATCCTACATCGCGTTCTCTCTGCAATTGTTTTGAACATGCTCAAAACTTCGCGGCGACCATGGCGGCTTCGGCGTTGCTCGAACGTTCTCTGTGCAATCTTAGCAATCACCGTGCGTTCTTTGAGCGTCCGACGGCGTCCTGGCCAGTTTTATGGTTGCACAAAGAACGTACAAAGGACGCCGTCCTGTGAAAAGGGGGTTTAATGTCAAAAGAATTACATCGCATTTAGAATGTTTCGGCAGGTCACACAGCTACAGCCTAGAAAATACCAGATTACTCCAATTATAAAACAGCTGCACTGTAACTGGTAACCAGTTCAGGCTAGGGTTTTATTTTTACACATACTGCCTTTTATAATCTAGTTCCTTCATATATAACTGCTTTGATTAAAAATCATAAATTTAAATGGACCCCGAGACCGACTGACAATCTTTTACGGAAAACTGCAGAATCTAGATAAAAACACATGATGACATAGCATTTTGCATAGCTGCACTGGTGGCATGGAATAAGCCGTCTATATACCTAAGACACATCTATCAGTTAGGAAGGAGCTGGAAACACCCATTTCAAGATGTTTTACTATTAATTTTGTTCAAATTAAACGAAAAAAATTACATTTCATAAACCTTTTTTTTTTACTTTTAATTACTATATAGGTAGTCACACTTTAATTTAATATACATGTTTACTGTAATCACATGTTTCTTTAAACTTTAATAAATTCATGATGTAAACATTTCATGGATTTAAGACCTTAAATAAATAAATGAATTTATTAAATTCATATTACTTATAATAAATAAAAATATATTATTAAAATTATATATATATATATTATTGCGTTTAGTTCACGGAGGCTGGTCGAGCTGGGGAAGTTGGAGTTCTTGTACCCATTTTTGCGGAGGAGGTACAAGAAAGCGGTATCGCTCATGTACCAATCCGACGCCTCAGCATGGCGGAAACGATTGCTCTACATCGATTTTATCACACACTCATACAGAGCAGTGCAACGTCCAACCTTGCCGTAGTAAGGGAATTGTTTTTTTCCTTAGATAATAACTATGTACATTTGTACAAACATAGAGACGGAAGTTCAGTTGAAATACGTTTTAGAAGCTCAAACATATACAGTTTGTGAGAAAAAAAAAACTTAGTACCCTTAACTTTCGTCTCTTTGTTAATTTAATCCAGATACAGCATGAACTTGCACTCCCGAATATACTGCATCGCATAACTGTAAACTTCTTGACTATTCTGCGATGATGATCGAGTCACATGTAAGGTTGTCCTTAATTTGCATTTAATTGGAACATTTTCCTTAACTTGAAACAAGACAGTATCATTAAAACGGCAGGTGTTAGCTTTGTCAAATTTTGATACACATATATTTGACATATACCGTTCTTTAATGTCAGTTGACGGAGCCTGGGCAGACTGGGCCGGTTGGACCCTATGTACAAGGACATGTGGAGGTGGTACTATGATGAGAACTCGTACATGTACCAACCCGAAACCTCAACACGGAGGAAAAGACTGCATCAGGGGCAATGCCACGCAAATTACACAATGCAATGTAATCGATTGTCCAAGTAAGCTTTTCACAAGTATCTGAACAACATGTTTTGAACCCTTAATGTTAGCATTCGCTGCGATTATTTTAAGAACTTTAACTGCAGAACAATCAACTATTCGGTAATTTCTGGAGAGTGGCGCAAGAATGATAAATCAGTCGACTACAATAGACAACTGTGGTGCTCATAGTAATAAAAAATATAAAATCATTGCACTACATCACTCCACTGCTCAACTTTCAGCTTGTCAGCTTCATGACGTTCCTGGTACCAGCAGGTCCGTGCTTGGTCCACGTCTGAAGGAGAACGAGTCTGTACGATATTATTGCTTGCCTGAATATAAGCTTGTTGGAGGCAGCGAAGTTCGAACATGTCAGGCGAATGGGTCTCTGTCCAACGAAGAACCTAAATGTACTAGTAAGTTTTAGTTCGATCAAAAGTGCAGCGCGTTTGAAAATCCCCCACAGTCATATTTATGCCCCGTATTCCCCAATTTAGACACAAAATACAGTAAAACCCTTTAAATAAAAGTTTTTCTGAAGAGTACCTTGTGTCGTTATTATCTACTCAGTCTTCTTGGATAGCCATTACTAGCTTCAAACGGCTGTATAAATTATACATGGCGCGATTCAGAACACCCCATCATTTTCTTGTGTGAAAACGAGGCAATGTGCGCTACGCCAAATTTCTTGTATTTGACCGACCAGGTATTTGCAATTCAAGTCTCAATTCAAATATGTAATAAACATCGATTCCCCGTGAGTCAAGCAATAGTTCGTGAGTAGGAAAAATTGCTTTTTACCCCGAGAAATTTTTTTTGGCGGGGAAATTCCATGGAGAGCAAATTTAATTTTTTAACGTACGTAATCATAACACCTTCTTACTGATGAAACTGTGATGTGTGATAGGTGTGGCGCGTTATTGCGCTTACAGGGGAGTAGAAAGTCTGACGTAAGGGCAACATTCTTCTACACCACAAAGGAAAATAACAGAACCGGGCAAATACATGATGCCTCGAAAAAGTAAATAATACAATACGTTGATATATCCATCGTTTGCGGCAAAGAAGACAGGAAGAAAAGATAGCGGTAGAATTCAGTGATGAGTAGATTAAAAGAAAAGAAAAAGAAAACGTGCGTTTGATTCCGATATGGTAGCTGTACTATCTGGGAAGATGCTAGTTCATTCAAAAGTCAAGATTACATATTCCATTTCAACTTGTGTTTTCAGAATGTTGCGGAAAGGCGCGATATATTCCAAATGGTATCCCAGACATGGACGCAGGCATTTGCTTCGGAGATGCTGTTACCTATAGGTGTGAAAGCGGCTATAAATTGTCCAATGACACTCCCGTCACTTGCAACTCCCCATACGAATGGCGATACATAGAATTACCCAAGTGCAAAGGTGATTTTAAATAGTATTGATATGTGGATATCTCTTTAAAATTTATAAAATGTCTCTTGACTTTCATGTGCTAAGGCCGTCTTTTTATGGACGCTGACGAAACGTTTTGGGGCTCTCGGTGCCAGAACTCTAAGCACATAGATTAAAATGTAAACATTTCACAGATTCATGACTTCACATACTAGTGTACAATGTTAATACAGACTTGACATTTAATATGGAATATTTTTTCCAAATCATTTTTCTTCAGTTTTTTTCCTATTTTGCTGACATTTTGCTGACTGATAAATAAAAATAAGGATTAAAATAGTGTTCTAATAACTTTAAATTATCTCTTTGATGTCATGGTGACATCAGTTCACTGATTGAATTCGACAGTGAAGCAAACAGAAATACTTTGCCTATTCTAAGCCATATGACAACCATTAAAAGCACTACTTTGGATCTCCATATCTTCCAAATTATCGTCTGTAAAAGAGTTGCACGCTCCACAAAGGACCCTCATGTCAGAGTCTAGTCATGGTAACGGTCGTTGTTAGCTCTGCCCTCTTCTGGCTGTTACCAGCGCTCTCAAGCGGCAAGACATTCCTTGGGATAGGTTTTTGGAGTTTAATCTGGAATAATATTACAGGCATCGTTCAAAAATTTTCAAATTTGGTTCAGTTTTGTTGTTGGACGTGTAGGACGTTAATTCGGCGAGTAATGGCCTACCCACATATTGTCTATGCAGTTCAAATGTGGCGATTTTGATGGCCAGGGCATCTGCTCATTCCCTTGGTTCTGTAACTTATCTGCTATTAAAACAGGCCTACCCAACTACCAGACTCGGCAACTAAGGATCCTGAATTAACCGGTATAGCGGACCACGCTACCCGTTTTCAAGGTGTGTGTCAGTGTCAGATCGCATTTCGGAGTATCATACCCCAGAATAAATTTTGTAGCACGACTGCGGGCTCATCCACGCTCGGCTGAACAACCTGAAACTGTACTCTTACTTTAGAGTACTCTATTTTATTGTCTCTATGGGGGTATATGGGGACTTTACGACATTCGGTTTGAATGTTTTAACCACTTTTGATAGGGCTTTTTTGCATTGTATTAGATTAATGTGGCAGTCTTAGGTTCATCTAGGTGGCTTTCAAATTTATGCGCCCGGTTTTAAAATCATATAGCGATTTTACGACAATCGTTTACTATCCAATCAAAGTGACAGCCGAACATGCCAGGGCTCATCCGATCTGACACACACCTTGAAAACGGGTAGCGTGGTCCGATATACCGGTTAATTCAGGATCCTTAGGTGCCGAGTATGGTAGTTGGGTAGGCCTGTAAAAGAGCTCTGTGAGAACCGACAATCTCGCCGTGCAACCTAAAATTGTTCCTAAGTTGTCCCCTATCAAATGATAGTCAAGTGGTTCCCAGATTATTCCTTAATTTGATCTGGTTCGGGTTTTCGTCGATGACTACCATTGGAGTTTTGGCACCAATGTGGTATCCACTCCAAATACTGACGCTGTCAATGACCCGTGTCACTTTAGACGCGACACATGCTTCGTCGTAGGCCACTTCTGGATGTCGTTAAACTCTGTTTTGACTGGTTGGGCGGTACAGGTGAAATCTGACCTCAATAAAGAATGCCACGCGGTTTCAATGTTCTACCTAGAAACGGTCAGGGCCCCCAATTCATTAGAGAAGCAGACAACGATGTTTTGCTGTTTACCGTGGGTACCTCGGAGGTTGTCTGGTGTTCTAACCTGCAAAAACCAGTTTGGTGTTCGCTAAGGGCCTTGATAAACGCATTTTGGTGGCAATTTACCCCTCGTTCTGAACGGACTGGGTGGTTTTTATTTAGTTCCAGCAGCGTAACCCGAAAGACAATGGGCCCTGTACCCTGGTGGTAAGATTTCAATATATTGGGTGTGACCTCTGTGTAGGTACATCAGTCTGGGCATTACTCTTTAGAACTGTGTGGACCGTTCCGTTTGGCGCAATAATCCGCCTGGCAATATCTGTATTTTTCGCGCCATTCTGCCACCGATTAACAAATTTATAAAGCACTACTATGGGCGGCGGTTTATACAAAAATGCAAAACACGATTAGTCGTCATCGTTATCAGATCAGAAGGCAAAATACGACTAGTAGTCGTCAAAACGCAACTATTCATCAAAACGCAACTAGTCATCATCAAAACGCAACTTGTCATCATCAAAACGCAACTAGTCATCATCAAAACGCAACTTGTCATCAAAACGCGATTTGACGCCAGATGGCGCCCATTGTACGAAAATCTAGGCCAAGTCACATGATCCACAGTGATCAAAATGGCGGACGTTATTGAAGCAGCATTATCATATTCCTCGCTCGAACTCGAGAATTATCTCGAGTTCGAGATATTATTATATATATAATATCATTATTAGATTGTACGCGTAGAGATAATTCTCGAAATAATAAATAATTAAATAATTTATTAAATAATTTGGACATGTTATAAATTAAAAAAAAACAAAAACACACACTTGTGAAGCACTGCTTTATTGTTGTACTCATTTCACAAGTTCCAGATATTATTATATATATAATATCATTATTAGATTGTACGCGTAGAGATAATTCTCGAGTTCGAGCGAGGAATATGATAATGCTGCTTCAATAACGTCCGCCATTTTGATCACTGTGGATCATGTGACTTGGCCTAGATTTTCGTACAATGGGCGCCATCTGGCGTCAAATCGCGTTTTGATGACAAGTTGCGTTTTGATGATGACTAGTTGCGTTTTGATGATGACAAGTTGCGTTTTGATGATGACTAGTTGCGTTTTGATGACTAGTTGCGTTTTGATGACTAGTTGCGTTTTGACGACTACTAGTCGTATTTTGCCTTCTGATCTGATAACGACGACGACAAATCGTGTTTTCATTTCGACTGATCTAATAACGATGACGACTAATCGTGTTTTGCATTTTTGTATAAACCGCCGCCCATACACTACTTAGCTCATTTTACGCACTGCAAAACTGACCGCTTGCATGCAAAATTTCAAATTCTTTTATGCAGTAGTTGTCGACATATGGATACTTTTTTGACAGAACCAAGCTTTGCCTAAGCCAAGCTTTGACCAGCCCAAAGGAACACTATCCAATTAAATTACTGCATATTACATAATGTAGCAGCGCAACCAACATGGATCTCGGTTAATTAGTAGCGACACACCTGACTACACATTTTTTCGTTCACAAATCTTATATGCGATTGGAGTTTTTTGAAAAAAGAACGCATTTTTACCTAGGCATACCTTCGGAACTGAAATATTCCATATTAAATGTCAAGTCTGTAGTTCAGATGCATACATACGCTCAAGCGTTGTACATGTACAACGACTGTCAATATTAACTTTCTTGGTATATATCATTTTATAACAAAGATGTATGGTTCTTTTCCCATACACTACTGATGGCTATTGTTGTCACCGTTTCAGCGGATGGAAACTGTAACTCCAGTGCTATTGCTGGACCAGCAGGTGGTTATAAAGCATGTTCCGGAAGTGACACGGATAAAGTTTGCTACATGCATTGTTCCAACGGCCTGACGTACGTGAATGAACACAGTATATTTGAATGTGGGGCTAAGACAGGCTGGGAGTGGAAGGTTCCTATGAGAGGTGGAAACAATTATCAAAGGGGTACTGTAGGACCTTGCGAAGGTAAGATATCCCTAGACACTAATTTCTTTCTAAGATGTCTTTTTCTTTTGTGTATAGAGCTATTTTAATTTATTCCAAACGTGTGGTATCTCTACGTATCGTTAAGATGCACATAATTACCAATCTGTCCCTATATTTATGCGAAAACAATACAGCGTATTTATGTTACAGTATCTGACGATCCAGCTGGGCTATTAATGTTCCTTGAGGGAAGTGATTTAACACTACAAACCTCTGATTTGACAGAAGCTCTAAAAGAGGAAATAAAAAACGAAATGATGAAAGAATTGGCAGCTCTGAATATATGCTCAGACCCTTGTCAGGTGAGACAAAATAGGCAAATAATTTCTTTTTTATGTGACGTTTAAACAGCAATGATAATGTTTTGTGACCACCTAGTGAAACACAACCGAGCTTGAGTAAAACCTGAGTGAAAACCTCAATATATGCGTACAGTTGCACGTTTACTTTTATACATTTAGATCAGAGATATTGAAATAGAAACTATCGCCAATGGATATAGACGAGCAGTGCTGCAAGAGAAGCTATTACGCATGAAGATCACTTTATATGCAGCTCCTCCCAAAGGGGCCGTCACCACGCAACAATCTGCAAGAATAGAACTGTCTAAGGCCATGAAGTTGTTGAAGTAAGTTGCGACGCGAGCGGTCATTAACATGTCGTATATTCATTTAGGTGTGAACATTCCTTTTAAGAAGCCCGTTCATGTCAGTTGAGATGCTGTTTTGTGATTTCGCTTGAAAGGATCTGGTATTTACACATAGTTATTAATTTTTTTCGCTTGTAGCACAAAGGCAGCGGCACTCAAACAGGCAATATTATCCCAGTCAGTAACGTTGCATATCAATGGCACTCCCGCAAAAGTGGGAGGGACGAACTTGCGGATTTCCAGACCAACTTTGGCGTGTTCTGCAGGTTCCATTAGGAAAGCCTTTGAATGCTGTATGTAAATGAATATTGTTATCCATACAGAAATTAAGAAAAAATAATAACACATACACACACAATACTTTCTGAATAACTGTTGGCATTGATAGAATGTTAATAACTACCAAATATGTGCATATGGGCAAATGCATCAATCATTAATGGAGATATATGTTTGATTAACAGTTGCCTGTCCAGAAGGAACATACCACGACGTAGCTGAAAAGAAATGCGCCTCATGTCCATTTGGTCAGTATCAAGACGAGCGCGGCCAGATGTCCTGTAAATTGTGTCCAAATGGCACAACCACGGATAGAATTGGGGTCACCAATTCTACTCAATGCAGAGGTAAAAATCAAAATTATAAGTGTGCGTAGTTAATTGGAACACTCTAGATATGTAATGCCATTTAGGCATTTTTCTTATTTCTAAGAGCAAAAGTTGATACTTTGTTCTCGAGACATACATGTATCTCACGGTGCACATTTGACTGAAATTGTCTCATAATTCACAATAGCTAATGAAAATGACTTATGTAGTTTAATCGAGGTATATTTAGTGTCTTACATAAATAAATAGTCGTCTTGTCATTATACATATAGTCTTGTGATAGCGTTCCCTTTGCTCACTCTTACAGAATACGAAGGGTGCGACTGTGGCATCCACCCATGCACCCTCAATGGTACTGACTTCAAATGTGACTGTCTTCCTGGATATGAGGACATCAATGGGACGTGCACAGGTATGGTATATGGTGTGTGGAGGGACATAACCTTAAAACATTGTTTGAAATGCACTACACTTCTAGTTATTTTACGGCATGTAGAATACGGAAGATTAAACATGTACACATACTGGCCTGAGTAACGAGTGAACGAGTGCTATTCTATCTTTACAGATATTGACGAATGCCTAACTGACATTTGTCCTCCAAACTCCCGTTGCATCAACAAAGAGGGGTCGTATAGATGTGAATGCTTACCTGGCTTCAAGGGAGGATCTTGTACTGGTAAGTACTCATATGGCATTGTTAATGGCAAGTTTTATATAAGCGTTTCCTTAATTATACCTGCATACTGCGGTAAATTAATTTGCCACGGATTTTAAATGTGAGCAATTAATCTTTATTATCACTTGCGCATTATATGATGATGTTAATTGTATTACAGTTTTACTCATGATGTTTGAGATGCAATAGGTATTATTGTACTACATGTATATATCCACTTATAATTGGGACGAAAATCATTCTTGGTGAATTTGATGGTTTATAGGCAGTATATAAGTATAAATCAATCTTAAGAGCAAATGTAGAAGAAAAAAGTGTTCAAATTTATTTAAGCTTAATATGGATTGTCTCAATCCAGATATAGATGAATGTAAAATCCCCTCCACGTGCTCCAACCCCAGGACTCAGTGTGTTAACACCGTGGGGAGTTATGACTGCTTATGTCTTCGAGGGTTCTACGGAAATAATTGTGGTGAGTTGCGCTGAGACAGTGATGAATTGGATCAGTGCATTCTATTCACATTTATGATAATATGATCCATCATTTTAGATATAACAAAACGCTAGTGTCATGCTTTCTTTGGCTAATTTATGTCGCAGCAATGTCACTTATTTGTTTTAACTTAATTCCCTGCTACGTTCAATTGCTTTTCCTCAGACTGAAAATAACTCCATATTTTGGGGAATGTTTATATGAATTTGTGTGATGGATGTTTCGTTTATTTTTTTCCAGAACGTAATTGTCCGGTGGGATTCGTGCAGAGTGACAGTAGCTGCTACTTGATAACGGAGAAGACGATGACTTTTGACGATGGACGTCTCATGTGTGACAGAGCTTACAACGGGTCACATCTGGTTGATATTAAGGACAAAAGGACTTACAAACTGGTCGCAAAGCTTCTTCAGTCTGCTTCATATTGGACAGGTAATTATGTAACCCAAATACATACACCTTAAATGATCTGACTCAAGTATTAAACACTTATTTCATATTTTACAATACCGCTATATGTTACGTGTAAGAAAATACAACACCAATGTAAGGTACAATTCGATTTTTCAAAACCTCTATCCACAATAATTGACTGTATATTGAAGTTCGACCACTTTTATGGTAAAGTTTTAACACTTTAGGGTTGCATAAATACCACCATCCTATTATTTGTATTTATTTTATAAGTGTAATTTACACGTAAATTTACATTTGAAACATTCTAACCTATACTCTAACATTGATATAAACAGCAGCATTTTATTGTTTTCATCTGAGCTAACATGAATTCGTGGTTTGTTATACTGTGTGATATGTGGTTTTCTAGGTTTAAACGACCGATCACAAGAAGGGAAATTCGTCTACAGTGACGGGGGTCAAATGTCTGCGTATAGTGAATGGAGCAACGGTAACACCCAGCCGTCGTCCAATGACCCTACGAAAAACTGCGTCATTATAGACGGGTCAGCAGCGTTCACGTGGGCAGTTGTTGACTGTAAAGAAAACCATCTAGCTATCTGTGAGCTTGAGAGAGATAACTGAATTCTGAAGTTAGAATAATGTAAGAGCTATCACAAACTATGTGAAACAGCAATTGGATTAGAGATACCAGTTTGCGGTTTAAAATGAACATGTATTAAAACAGATGCTTATATTTTAATGTCGGTATACTTTCTACATATCTTGGGATAATTGGTAAAACAATGGTGGGTATCAACATTTAACTAAACAGAAAATTCTTCTTTCATAATTTACAAGTGTACGCTCAATTAGAATGTTGGCCATGTCTCTTTATAATAAATCAACAATAAAAAGGGTCTAATATTCAGACTTCATTTGTTCTGCAGCGTTTTATTCTCTTATTCTATTCTCTTACACGATCCATGAGCAGGTATACGTTTCTGTTATGCTCCTCTTCTGTTTTTCCGTAGACAACGGTGCCTTCAGTGATTCCAGTGATATCTCCTACACTGTAGGTCTATGAAGGCTTCATCCACCTTTCTCTGGAACACACCAAACAAGGCCAAACGGAATTCAGTCGTAATAAATGGTCGCTACCGTGAGGCGCATTAAAAGTAGAACATTTGAATTCTCGTGGTCGAGTTTAATGTTCTAATAATCGCTACGAGCTCTAGATTTGTTGTTAACATTAAGTAAACAGTTATAGACAGCTTATGATGAAATTTGCAGGTTATTTCCCAAAAGGAGCTAAATGGGGCAATTGATATTTAGTCGACGCTGATGCAACGTACAACGTGTATAATGCCGGGGGGGGGGGAGGGGGGGTTACATCTAAATTATCTTTATTTACGCCCGTAGCAATATATTACAATTAGCACAATGAATATCAACACGAGTCAAGAGATACATACCTATAGATATGTTATGTGGCTGTTGCCATGAATATACGCTTTATTCGGTTTTTGGTGTGTTTTTCAAGGATATAGGTGTACATTTTTCTCGGTATATACACTGATGCTCATAAGTTAAGCAACAACCCGATTTTTTCAAAAGTTTCGTTAATCATGATCATTATTTCATGTGTTAGTGGCATTATGCATATTTCTTTTATATTTCATTAATAATTTTGCCAGTTTGAATATTTCAGTTAAAGAAATGCACCACATAGCTTATTGTAATAATCAAAATAACTCAATAATAACTCTTCCTATGAGATTCAAAATTCCGCAAGAAATGCATTGTAAACAACGCATGGACATATATTCTATTGCATTTACCACTAAAACGGCCGTTATGGTAGTAAACTAAAATCTGTGCTTGTCAATAGGGCTTTCGATGCCTTTCTTCCCGGTCGTCAAGGCATCCGTTGCCAATGACGTTTGGGTACCGGTGTCACGCAGATTCTCGCGTTCATTCGAGACCAAAATAACATGGCGCGAAACTATTGATGCAATCTGCAGACGTAAGTTGCGAGTTTTTGTACAGTGTGTCGGATAACGAAAAGCCCAGAATGACACACATTGTAGATATAAATGCATTTTGAGCAATAAGACGAATATATCTTATGAATCTTATATTATTGTTATAGAGTGTTGTTGTTGTCTGCTTTTCCCTCGGTTATAAGTAGGTCACCAGAAAATATCGCTCGATATCGCGTGACTATGCATTGCAGGAGGGCTCCGAAAAAAAAAAAAAAAAACAAACTTTAAGGGAAAAAACCCTAGACTAACTTTGAATGCAGTAATGGGGTCGTTGACTATTGGTAAGTACGGGAAAATTGCCGTTTACTCCAGGAAATCCAATTTTTGGCCAAAACGAAGAGTTATTATAACTTTAACCAAACGGTACTAAAATATTCCAAACCATTTGTCAAAAAAGTATGCTCACACAGCAGAAAGGTACGTGCTGATTGAAACAGCCTATTATGGAAAAATAAAGTTCAATCATCTAAGAATTAATTTTAATAAAAGAAGAGTGTAGATAATAGATGATTAATCGTCTATTATGCAATAAATATAGGTTGTGCCTTCCCTGGGTTTGAACAACAGCCACTTGCCACCAAATTCTGCCAATCTTGCTTTGGGAGCAGGTTATATTCTTTAATTACTGCCTGCTGGACCTCTCTAATGTTTCTAACTGGAGGTTGTCTCTTATTTACTGCTCTGTCAATCATATCCTAAGCATGTTCGATTACATTGAGTATTGGCGAATATGCAGGCCAATCTAAATTTGGGATATCGTGCTGTTGCAGCGCGTCTTGCACGGACCATGCTTTCTGGATGGGCGCATTGTCCTGCACCAAAATGCTTTTTCTTCCTGGATTTGTTTGAATGTGTGATTGTATTCGCCCCAATGGTAATTCGTCTCTGTATTGTTGACCAGGATACCGTCCTTGAATGACGTATAGTGGCGATTTTTCATCATATGAGAAACCGCACCATACTATGACGGATAGTCCGCCACCCTGAACACATGGAAGAACACAATCATCCTGAATGCTTGGTTTGGACCTCTCCAGACGCCCAGCCGACCATCTGCAAAATAATGTAAAATAATGTATCTTTCCTGTTAAACCTGAATACAAAAATTGTAGCCTTATACGCCAATGACATATCATGTAGTGACCCAAGCACATTCATGAAATCCTTACGCGTACTAAAATGACCAATGTCCATGTAGTACCCTGTACCTAGCACTTCAGTTATTAACTAGGCCTACATAATATATTTTTTTCAAACAAAAGCTTAAAGTGAGTAGTTTTACCACTCCATTATTCGTTTGTCACAAAAGTCATCTTCAAACATGGAGCGAGGTTTTATATGTTTTAGTACCTTACAATTGTACCTAGTATTGCAGTTAGTTAAATGTAGATATGAGCCGTTGTTTGGGGACTCTATTGTTGTAATTTTGGGAGAAATTGCAGGATTCATAGCTTATACTTTCTGACAGCAGAGCATTACCCTTGATTTTAATTGAAAGAGTTTGATTGTATATCTCACATTTCCGTACAATCTTTTCAGTCTATGACGTACAACAAAAAGTCAAACTCCAGTGGAATCCATGTCATTTGAAGTGTTAACGTGTGGAATCACGTAGACGACACCTGTGCCAAATGGTCCGTTACCTTTAACGGGGCTCAGTGCTCCAATCCTGGGAGTATTGAAAATATCATATATACGCATGACTTTGACACCGGAACATACGTGAATTGGCATCTCCCGAGCATTGGTAAGAGCATGCAATGTTGATCATATTAAAAAAAAAAAAACAAAAAACGATACCGTGTCAGAAACTACCAGTGCTAATATCTACTATGGTCTTGCTCATATTGTAATTTTTTATGGCTAAAGACATCGATGAGTGATGTTGCTTGTTACCTCCAGTCGATGGCATATGTCTTGGAGTCGGGCGCGGTGACGTTATCATTGCTTTGGTGGTCTGCGAGTGTCCCTCAAACCCTGCATACGATGCATTTACGGGTTGGGAATCTGGGTCCTTCCTAATGGTGGGAGAGGTCTTTCTTGGAGCCTAACAGAAGACCATGGTCCAAAGAGAGGCAGTTTCAGACAGCGGGCTGCCAAAGACACTTAATATTATGAAGGCGTCATGCAAAAGCGCTTCTTTTGTCTTGTTAAAAACGAATATTTTATTTTACTATGTACAGTAATATGAATACTTCAGTGGCGCCTGTTGTAGTAAACAAGGTCACACTGCAGCTTCTTCCCCAGAATGTTACTTTTTGTGTAAGATTCTCTCACGCCTAGCTTTATTTAACAATTCTAGTGGGGAATTGTAACTGTCTTAAACAATATCAACTAGAAAAGCACTCCGAGAGCGCAGACCTCAGCCAAGGCAGCGATTTTTGATTATTATTGATAATTGATTGATTATTGATCCGGATCACCACCAAAAATAAACCATCTCTTTCTTGGCCCACTTCTGACAGTTCCTAGAAATTTCATCTTAATCGATCCATAACTTTTTGAGTTATGTTGATGGCAAACAAACAAACAAACAAACAGACAAACCGGGGTGAAAACTTTACCTCCTTGGCGGAGGTAAAGTAGCACTGAGAAAAGTTTCATTATAGACGACCGTTGATTCACTTAAGTCAGTATATCGGGAATTTTTATCTAGCCAATATGATTCAAGCTCGAGGTAGAAGTAAAATGTTTGTAGGAAGACCGTGACTGTCTTGTCTATGAAATAATTTTTGTCATATGATCCATACGATTACTGGAATACATTTGTCAAATAATATATTTAAACAATAGCGAGAGTCCCACGGAGTTGGATCGATCCACGTAGAACAGTGGGAATGAGCCCTTAGGTTAGGTCAGTTATCTAAATACAGACATTTAACTGTTGTGTTCTGATATACGTCGTTTCCTTGAACCCGCGGTCACTAAAAGTATACCATTCTGCACTTAAGAAGTACCGTGTACCTATTGACGATTACAACAGGCATATTATGCATGGAACCTCATGTCATATTTTTTGTTCCCCCTAGTTTCGTTCCAGCTGTAGGTAACTCTTGCTTTTCTAGTTACCCCTGTAACATTCAGTCGATAAAGGGCCGGTGTGACGTCCCTCCCCCTTGATAGCGAGTCCGCCCGCTTCCCATGCGTTTGTACAGGAAAGCCTCGCCCCAGATTTTCACCCACTTACGTCAGGCTAACCCTAACCTATATAATTGAATGGAAAGTGGACTCTCTATTACAGGGACCCTGACTTTCGTCACACCGACTGTCAGTCAAGAGATGTGAGGATAAGCAGCTGGACAAAATGGTGGTCGTATGTAGGCTCATTTCTGTCCGTTAGAGGGCAGGTTAGAATTTACCATGTGACACTAAATCAGACAGTATAGTTAAGGTCGATCAAATGACGAATGTTAAAGTATCACTGATACTGTGCAACCATTTTGACATACAGCAGTGCACTACGGATGCCACGTGATGGGGTAAAGGTGTTGTCCGCATTAATGGACTTCATCATTCATGTCATCAAACATTTACTATATAACACACTGTTTCCACTTAATACAGATAAAACCGCTTTATACAGATAAAAGAGCGATAACCATAAAGTGTCCCAAAATGACACTGCATGTCCTGAGAAGCAGAATTCGGTTTGTCGTTCAACTACAGTGCAGTATTCCCCTGTGAAGGTAATTGATAGTGGGTCATTCCGCGGCCAGTATCTTAGTCCTTGCGTACTAAATAATGGAAACTGAGCTGACCATTATCCCCATGGTCTCCCACAGAAATACACACACTCAGACAAGATAATACGGTCCTGCCAGATGAAATAATCTATATATGGATAGCAATTAGTCATTTACTCGATTTACCAATATTTTAACGCAGGCAACATTCTAATGATCAGGACGCTATATCGCCTTTGATGTGGTATTATAATCTTAATAAAATTGTGTTTTTATATAACTTACCAATGGAAGGTTGAGCTACATCTGCTCCAAAGAGGGGTGTCGTAGGCAGAGCCATATTTGTGATTGGAATACTAAGTTTTACTGGTAGCTCACATTTTTGCCTTTTTTAAAATAAATAATAAAAAAACATGTACAGGTATGTGCACTTGATAGTTTCAAAGCTGTAATACCCCAGAATAACATGTATTGTGGTAGGCAGAGAGTCCCAAATACATGTAACAGCCTCCTTTCCAACACGTTACAGAAGTTGGGGAGAAAGGGGTCTCATTTTAAGGTAGTCGAACATGCATTTGTCTAAAACCTTACCTCACGGACCGTAGGGAATGTGGGCGCATATCACAGAATGATATAAATAAATAGATAAATAAAAAGTAAATGATATAAATATTCGGAATTATTCTATTATTTGTAAATATCTTGCATTTAGTTACCGGCCAAACCGTTGAGAAGATGCAGGGTGCAGGGTGCTGGAGGCTGCGGTAGTATAATATAATGTTGACATACACCTGCAGTTGACCTACTCTGATACTGTTGCTGCAAACATCCTTCACGTGATAACCTGGTGTTCAGTTCCGTCAAGGACACAACGGGGACAGTCACATGTCGAACTGTGAGGTGGCATGCATGGAAGTCATTTGGTTCACATACAGATACACCAGTACCGTTCAGATAATAAACCTGTTTCTTGGCCATTAACGTCGACCATGCCGGTCCGTTTGTTTTTAATATTCAGCTGGATACTTCATGCTGACCAGCAAGATCAGTAATAAATAGTTATCTTTTTGTAATTGTTTAAAGTGCGCATTCCTATTTCAAAATCATGAGTGATTTTTTTGCATAAGTCGTTGAAGCCAAAATGTGCTAGATTATTACAAAAAAAAAAAACCACAAATAATAATTATAATAATAATAATATTAAGCCTAGGTTTTTATCATTAAAATAGATGCAAAAGGTACAGGTGAAAAATCAGTGGTTATAGTGATACTGATTGTCTTCGCTTTAAAAACCATCAAGTGCACGTGGTTTATGCAAACACATGGCTTATCAACTCCCTTTATATGTGTACTCTCCAAGGTTCTCCGCATAAAGGTATATGACATACAGTAAGCGATCATCAGCAAGAAATATACCGGTAAACACGTGGTTTTAGACCCGTATGATGGGTCGTTTTTATTCGTTAGCTACCGTATGGATATTTGTTGCCCATCTCTGTTTCGCTTCGGTGCAAAGACGAAGTACTGGTGGCTGCAACAANGACGTATTCCACCAAGACTGTATGTCGTATATATTCTAAGCCATCATTTGCGAGGTCAAATAGGGATTTCAAATCTTCATGTTATACTTAATAAAGAAATAAGACAATGATACACACGTTTTGGCATGATAAACAACCCACTGTGATTATATATGCAAATATCATACAGAGAGAGAGAGAGCGAGAGCAATGGTAAAAATATACATCTTTTATACAACCCAAATCATATAATTTATTACAGATATTATAAAAATATAATTCCCAGATAGATCAGCGTTATATGATTGTGTGTAGGAGACTTTTGTTAAAAACAACTGATTGAGAGATATCATAGTTCATTATTATATCTGAACCCATAGTTGTTAAGGCCATGGCACACCTGTACATGTATATACATTTTGAAGTAGAATTGCAGTAGACTATACTGCATTTCTACTGCAAATATGCTCCACGCCACTACTGCGTTAATGCTTCTTTGCTACTTTGATGCTACTGCATTTTCGTGCGGGTAGACCATAGATAGAATGAGACCGTCATTATATACAATGTATGTAATAAATCCCTCTGTAATTTAAATAGAAAATGTTCAAATAAGGAGACAAGTGCATCTGCTGTACATACACTAATTACTTATTCAGTATATTTGTCACAAATACTGCTAGTTGAGGAGTGCATTAAACGTAAAAAGACATTGAGGAGTATATTTAAACGCGCCAGTTACAGTCACACCAGCCGTACAGCTACAGTACATTGTTGTAGATGATCCGCTTATTGTAGGTTTACAGGTAATATTTTAGCAGCCATTCTGATATATTGTATTCATTTTCACAGGCGTAAGACCATATGGGTTGATAGGTAACTATGGCAACAACAGCTGGAATACTCCCTGAAATCCCAAGAAATGAAACAGAAAATTATTTCCGCATGCGACTGCTCTTAGAGCGTGCAACTGACGTGCTTCGAGATGTTCTCAGGACTCAGCTACAAGCAGCTTATCCAGGACTGTTTGATCCAAATAAAACTGACAAACTTTTTGACGTACTTGACAATCAACAAGTCAAACATTCCTTACTGTTATTGAAAAAGAGAAAGGTAATGAACTCGAGTCAAATGAAACTCCTGTACCCCTCTGGCACCCCTTCAACTACTGTGACAACGCAGGATTTAGATATTACACTGGCAGCTGTTTTATTACGAAACATCACCAATCTGAACCCTCGAGCTAAATGGGAAAAACCAACAGCTTCCGACACCTCCATAGAGGCCAACATTGGTAGAGTGAAGACTTACCGCAATAACCACATGCATGGAAGTCCTGGCATCACTGACACAGCATTTCAGGCAGAGTTTAACGATCTCAAGCACTTCCTGCTGTCACTGTCACCAATATATACCAGCGATGACTACGACAAGCTTCTTATTGTGCCTCTGGATGCTAAAGGTAATTGAGTTTTATAAAGCAGCTTTCGGCGAGTAACAATAAAATGTATTTACATGTAAGCGTTAAACACGAGTTTTTCGTCATCCAGAATAGTAAACTCCTTTCCAGGATTCGGTAAAGTTCTTATTCACAAAACTTGCAGAACAGCCTCAGGCACAAGGAGGTATCTCTGAGTGCCTTACTAGATACAATTATTATTACTTTTAACTATATATATATATATATATATATATATATATATATATATATATATATATATATATATTGTTCCTGTGCTATTGAAAAAATGAAAAAGGTCAAGGACGTTTCAGATCGCTGACGGTGCGCGCGCGCTATCTGGTGTTAAGTCCGCGAATGACCATTTGCGATAACTGATTTTTGAGTTGCTGTAACTGATTGTTGAGTTACGGTAACTGACTTTTGAATCGTTTATTGATTGTTAGATTTTGACGAATGATTAAAATGACCAAAACTAATTTAGTAGAATTAAGTTTAGATAGTTAAAGTAGGTTTTGGCTGTTAAATAGTGCCCATAGATTGTTGAATTGACGTCTGCATTTTTTGTTGTATAATATTCTATATTATAAAGAATATTGGAGTGTCAGCTCCTCTCAGTACAGCTACCAGGAAAACTTGCTGACCTTAAAGGCTGTGAAGACATGGTACAGCAAATACAGCAGCATATTGCAGGTGAAACCCGACTTGTTCTTCTAACTGGGATGGGGGGCATTGGGAAGACGTCGGTAGCTATCGAGGTCGGGCATCGCGAGAAAAATGTTATGTATTTTGATATGAGACAAGTCACCAACCTTGACTCTGTAAATTTATCTCTAGTCCAGCACTACCACCCAACACGATCCTTGAAAGATTTATACAGTGACTATCAGAATATACTCATTCAAACTTTGTCTAGTTTAACTTCAGACACTGTTATCATATTTGATAACAACGATGAGATAATTAAGTCAAATTTGCAGGACTTTCACAGCTTGTTTCAGAATGTTTTAAATTCATCAAAGCATATCACTTTGTTGTGTACCAGTCGTGAATCATTCAGTGTTACGTCACATGATATGGCTGTCCTAGACGTACCTCCCCTTGATAAGACACCTTCCATTGATATCCTTTGGGAAGGAAAACCCAATAGTCCCACTGATAGTGAGTCAAAAATGTTAGGTGAAATAGCAGAGAAGTGTGGAAAAAACCCACTTGCATTGAAACTATTAGCATTCCAACTCAAGAACAAAACTGCACAGAGAGTATTAGATAGGATGCAAAACAAAAGTGTTATTGAAAGCCTAAAGGTAGCAAATATTCCAGCTTCTCAAGAAATGATGGCATGCCTGGATATGTCTTATGAAACACTGAATACTAAGGAACAGAAATTGTTTAGAGCGTTACATATATTTCCAGTTTCATTTCACGTGGAAGAAGTTTCAGAAATTTTGGAAATAGATGAGGATGAATGTGAATATGTCCTTGACAGTCTTTGCAACAAATCCCTCCTAACTGCAGTCCAAAGTGTGTATGATCTCCACCCCCTTTTGAGAGATTATGCACAGTATCAAGCAAAAAAGGACCAAAATGAAATGTCCCGCAATCAAGATGCATACTGTCAACATTACATGAAACAAACCCCCCTTCTGTTATTCAAATTGGAATACCTACCTTCAAAAGAAGCACACAAAGAAGCGCAAAATATACTGCCGCATTATAAAGTTGTCGCTCTTTTGCTGTTAGATCAACTATGCAGCACAAAACAACACGGCAAAGAAATGTCCGTTGTATGTGAAGATCTGTTTTTAATTGCAGATGTATTTCAAAACGTTTTCTTGTACACTGAAGCGTTAACGATACTTCAAAAATTGGAAATGTTAAATGATAAAAATTTTCCCTCTGAACGAGTTGGCACTTGCATTTATGGCAAAATCGGTGATGTGCTGCATGGGATGGGTAACTCCGCAGAGGCACTTACATATTACGAGAAATCTCTTGAAATTCAAAAAGAAATACATGGTGAGAAACACACTGATACTGCCAATACATACAACAATATTGGCAGTGCACTATGTGAAATATGTAAGTACGCAGAGGCACTTACATATTATGAGAAATCTCTTGACATTAATAAAGAAATACATGGTGAGAAACACACTGATACTGCCAATACATACAACAATATAGGCAGTACACTGTATGCCACAGGTAAGTTCGCAGAGTCGCTTACATATCATGAAAAATCTCTAGAAATCCACAGAGAGATATTTGGTGAGAAACATCCTGCTACTGGTAGAACATACCAGTATATTGGCAATGCACTAAATGGCACAGGTAAGTACGCAGAGTCACTAAAATATCATGAAAAATCTCTAGAAATCCAGAAAGCAACACTTGGTGAGAAACACCCTGATACTGGAAAGGCATGCATAAATATTGGCGTTACATTATATGACATGGGTAAGTACAAAGAAGCACTGTCATATTATGAGAAATCTCTTGAAATCCAGAAAGAAATACTTGGCGAGAAACACCATGATGCTGCTCAGGCATACCTCAATATTGGTAATGTACTATGTGACATGGGAAAGTACCCAGAAGCTTTAACACACTATGAAAAATCGCTTGAAATCCAGAGAGAAATACTTGGTGAGAAACACCGTAGTGTTGCAGCGATATACCAGGTTATTGGCAATGCACTATTAAAAATGGATAGGTACGCAGAGTCTCTAACATATCATGAGGAATCTCTTAAAATCTGGAAAGAAACACTTGGTGAGAAACACCCTGGTACTGCTAGGTCATTCATGAATATTGGTAATGCACTATGCAAAATGAGTAAGTACACCGAGGCACTTACATATTATGAGAAATCTATAGAAATCCAAAAAGAAATTCTTGGCGAGAAACACCCTGCTATTGCTGGGACATACCAGAATATTGGCACTGCACTTTGTGACATGGGTAAGTATAATGAGGCACTTATTTATCACGAGACATCTCTTGAAATCCAAAAAGAAATGCTTGGTGAGAAACACCCTCATACTGCTAGGACATACCTCAGTATTGGCAGTGCACTGCATGGCATTAGTAAATATGCAGAGGCATTTACATATTGTGAGAAATCTCTAAAAATCCAGAAAGAAATATTTGGTGAAAAACACCCTGATATTGTTGTGACATACGGATGTATTGGCAACGCACTATGTGGAATGGGTAAGTACGCAGAGGCATATAGCTATTATAAGAAATCTCTGGAAGACCAAAAAGAAATACTTGGTGAAAAGCACACTGATACAGCTAGGACATATAACAATATTGGCAGTGCGCTATTTGAAATGGGTAAGTACGCTGATGCACTTACATATTATGAGAAAGCTCTTGAAATCAAGAAAGAATTCCTTGGTGAGAAACACCCTGATACTGCTTCGACATACCAGGGTGTTGGCAATGCACTATGTACCATGGGTAAGTATTCAGAAGCACTTACATATTTTAAGAAATCTCTTGAAATCAAGAAAACATTCCTTGGAGAAAAACACCCTGATACTGCTTCGACATACCAGGGTGTTGGCAATGCACTTTTTGGCATGGATAAGCACTTTGAGGCACTTGGTTGTTATCAGAAATCCCTCGAAGCTCATGTAGAACATTTTGGAATCAGCCATGGCAAAACTAAGGCTCTGAATATTACAGTCTGTTTTGTAAAAATGTTGATATTGACCAACGTACTGATGAATATGAGCAAATATCTTGCCACTGAATCGATAGTTAAAAGCAAATTTAGACAAGCAAGTCGATTTTTAAGTTTTATTGGTTGGAATTTCAAGCTTTATTACAAATTTTAATAAAATTTCCAGGTTTGATTGGCACTTGCATAATATTAAAATGACAGGTTTCACTTCTTGGGATGATCACCATAAAACGAATGGGGGCGAGATCACGGATGAGAACTTTGTGTTCATGTTTCCCTTTTTATGTTCTTTGTAAGGTAGTAGTGAGCTTCTTGCACTCTAATTAAGGGCCACGGTTTGCATACGCCATGCTTAGCCTTATATTACATGTACCCGTATGTAAGTTATGGAGGACTGACCCTCAATTACACGAACCCCTTTTTTTGCCACAATATGACAAATAGACGTATCACAATTTCCATTCAATATCCCTACCGACATAAGCTTCCATTACAACCCGTAGTGCATTCACATATCTATATCATGTGATATCACCCCAAGATTTGTCAGGACTTTCCAGTTTATATACCGGTACAGAGTTCCATTTTTCCTGACCTACTCTTACCTTCAAATATAGCTGTGAACTCACATGAATCAATACATCTGCTAAGGCAAAAATGCAGTTTCACATTCATCCTCAACTATGTGCTGGAGATTTGCTTCATTTTATTTCACAGGTATTAAACGCAAACGCCTCAAGAACAATGTATTTTTTTTATTGGAGGGTTATGAAGTGGGTTGAAATAGGTTGCGTACCAGTAGACAAGTCCTTGTATGTCAGTCAAAACAGATAATAAGTGCAAGTTTCAAAATTCAGGTCATTGTTAAAAAATTATACACACGTGTTAAAACTTTAGTAAATCTACAATCACCGAGACATAATTTCACCAGATCTAGCTAGGGTTCATGTGTGTAAAATTATATAAGATGGACGTTTCATTAATGCTGACGGCTTCTTGGAAAGAATTGTAGGTTGTCGTGAAAAACGAACTGTGTCATTCTGAACTGCCATGCTGTGGTATTTTAAAATCCCATGTCGCTGGTAGATGCAGATTAGCCGTCCTTAGAATTTCCCTCCAAGGGAAAATATCGGACTCACGATCAGTCCCTTACAAAAAGGGGAGAAACAACAGATTTTTCAACCAAAGCACTGTAAAAGTCCCAGATATTTTGCAAATCAGTATATTCAGTTCAATATAACATTATGGGTCTCCTACCTGCTACTAACTGTATATCCTGAATCTGCCAGCGCACGTTGTTTTTATATCCAAGTGTTCTTATCAAGTTTTAAGGTTGAGCAGTTTTATTTGGTGCGTTTTTTATAAAATAAATGATTTTCGTTTGCCAATAGCTTAAGAGATGATTAAGTAAATTTATCAACCAATATTTGGTCTGCTGGCTGGTAAATAAAGTTAATTTTTCTGTTGCTATTGACAAATGAAACGGTATTTGTTTATCAAGTTTTAATGTTATCCAACATTACCCATTCTGATAAATACCCTTTATCAGGCATAATTCCACTGCCGATTTGCTTTGTTCACTTGTGTTATTGTAACGTCAAATGTGTGATGAATATTAAGTATATAGAGTCAAAACTGTTTGGAATTACTTGTATATACTTTGTAAAGATATTACTATATACATGTATGTACACAAAATGAGTGCTAAGGTGTTGTGGGAGCAAAATTCACGAGAAAACTGCATTTAATCAATGCAGTTGATGTATGCAGATGATTAATGCACTGATAAATGCTAGCTTGGTAAATGTACCCTAGTATTACAATCTTTATAGTAATGGCAGATTAGCCGAAGTCTCGTTTTCACGTTTTTCTCCCAAACTACAATGTCAATAATACCTTAGGGCAGTGGGAAGATTGTGTCCGTAGATTGAATTAGATTATAACTGTTAAAATTATATTTTGAAGGCATTTTTTAGCCTTCGGCAATTTCCGTAAAACTACGGCATGTGTGACAGGTGTCACATATTGTCGATAACCAGGGGTGGATTGAGTTTTTTTTTCTTTTTCTGACGGCTTTTTAATTTATCTTTGTGGACCGTCTAATGACAGAAAAAATAGATACCCGTCAGTGTAAACTTAATAACCCAGAAGACGGCCTCAATCCGTAGTGTAGTGCCAGTGGAAACGTCAGTGGTTGTAGTTCTTAATTTATTATGATAACGCATACTATGATGTGATATTACATGACATCATACATAAATTGTGTATTAGTACATATATATTACAAATGTAAACGAAGTAAACTTCATATTATTGTCGAAAAGTTTGTCATTTTTGTTAATTAGATATTATTATTTCTCCTGCGGTTTTATGTTGTATGGAAGTTCTAAGATTAAGAAAACAACGTGCTAGCACAAAAGCCACACATAAAAGTCACACCTAATTATTTCTCGACCTAAGATTAAATTAAAGTCATCCAGTCTCTGAAATGTTTCACCTTTTAAAATTCTTACAGCACTGATTAACAGCCAACACAACATTGTGTAATAAACCGATAAATATTGGAGTACGTTTTGAAGTCTTATCGCAACTCTCGGGTGTTTATAAATAAAATCCAAATATTTGCAGATCACATACAGCTGATAGCTACCTCAGTGAATTAATGGCTGATATTCCGACCTCACTGCAAGCTCACATAACATTAAATATAAGAGCGGACCAACTAAATTGACAGAGGTCACTTACAAATGACTAGGGTCATGTACGTCAGCGTGCGCTATGTATGCAGACTGAGTTAACATGTTATCAGAGAAGAAATGGAGGTTACATTTTCTATTTGGGGAATAGGCGAATCTGGTGAGATTCAGTTCAATCGAGGAACAATTTGATGTTAATTGAGAAATTGTAAGCTGGTAAAAAGTTTTTTAAAAGTACGTGTATTTACAGTTACAACACTCAAACAACAGAAGAGATAGTCAAATGAACTGTGATTAAAACCGTGTTCAATAATCGTTCGTCATTTTGCATTAATCGATATCTCAATAGAGAGAAATAGAACACGCGACGTTCTTGTTGCCTGGCAATAACTATGTTAATCTAGTGTGACGTCATTATCAAGAGGATCAAAACCAAGAATCTTGTTCATTTCTTAATGTCAGTAATTCCTGCATATAACCCAGATATGGTTCAGTGTTGGTATTTCATTATTTTTAATTATTTTATTTTTCAAAATGAAAATGGTTTTGTTATAAATACACTATTTAAGTAGGACATTTCTGATTTTTTTTTTCTACAATAAGTTTCATTAATTGTAAATAAGATTTTTATCATAATCTTTCACGAATCTGTCAATGTGACGACACGATAAAGACTGCAACGGCTGATCCGGTAAATTTGGTGGAGTCTTCAATTTAATGGGTACATGCGCATTTATTTACCTCTGTTGAAATAACAGTGGAGCATCATTTTCAAGATGGTACATGTAATAAATGTGAATAAATGGTATTAAATATGGCTACCTTGCCACTAGTTTGTATTTTCTTTACCACTTATAATGTTAGTTATGGTATCTGGAATGAAAATCACCATTCACCATTCACAGCAATTACCACCTGTGATGTGATCATTTATAAATAAAAACACTTAAAGCTTGGGGTGGGGCAATCTTTTTGACCAATGTTCTACGGGGATATTGTTTGGGACTCGGACTTTAATAAGCAAAATTGGTTCTAACCTATGGAATTCTAAAAGTTGCAGTACGCGACCACCAGGACCAGGTTTAAAAATTACATGAATCTTAACATACCAATACTCTGTGCCAGTTTAATTTAATTTCCGTTTATAATAGCATTTCATTAAGAAATGTACATTTTATCTTTTTAAAATCTGTCATAAACATAACAAATATACATGTAGTATATAGACTGCCAAGGGTCATCAGAGCATAATATAACAGTAATTTCAACAGCTAATTTTTAAGTGAAAATAACACTACAATGCGTGTTTTCTATATACATTTTCATCTTCGGTATTTCTGTTACTTATTTTGTTAGCAGCTAAATGGTACATATTCAACTAGGACTAGTGAAAAGACTCCAACACAGCATACAAGGTCTTACATATTTGAATATATAGAAAGGACAAATATTCTGTCTACACAAAGTTGATATCAACTCTCTGTCAGTTTTAAACAGCCCCCCCCCCCAAAAAAAAGTGCCCTCATTTTAATCTCACTTGGCATTAAAGATAAGAGCGCACCAACCGACTTTACTGAGGTCAAAGAATCTCACATACACATGCAAGAGTAACATCAACAACACACTGACCATTTCCAAAATTTAAGACAAAATAGGAGAAGTAACATTTGAACACAATGTACCCTACTTTCTTTAAAAAACATTTTAAAAATCTATAAAACTTGATCATCGTATAAAATAAACACATTTATTATAAATCACGTGACAACTTGCTTGTTGCACTGCTTTGAACACAGAGAAGATAAGAAAGTCAATGATCAACACTGCGCCATTTTATCTAACGGATTTCATCTAGCAGGAAACGCACAGGTACTTTATATATTTTCTAATTCAGCATACATTGTATTTGCTATAATAATGTGTTTGGGTTTTGTTTTTTTTTTCAACAGTTATTAAAGGACTGTGATATTTTGAAGTGTATATTCAGCATATCATGCATACCTGTAGGTCTTTGATCTGAAGAAGCTAATCCTGTAATGGCAATCTTCACAATTACCGGTTGTGCGAATCCAACACACCCCATCTTATTTGGTAGCCTTACATTTTTTGAGTTTGTTCAGAAACAAGGTAAATCGTCCGCGAATGAAATATTGCGAACACTTGTATATCAGAATGGATTCCCACCGTCCATGCGCACCGTCTCAGTGGGACAGAGCGAATAATTCTTGGCACGCTTTCAGATGGGCACGTCGTATTTAATACGAAGACAAGTTAGTTTGCAGATCAACTGGTTGTGAACGAGGCCCAAGTTGATCTGTGGAGTATTTGATATGAGGATCAAATATATTAGAAAGAGAATGAAATATTTTTATAGCTCTGACCCTGCTGTAACAGCCTGCGTGGTAGGCAGCGATAACACACCAAGTTTTCAAGTGGGTGGCGCCATATTTGATCCGTAACTCAATTCGCCAATCAACTCGGTTATAAACAGAGGCCTTGTATGTCCTTTTAATATTCCTCTTTCAGTAAGCGTTGAATTATCGACATCTGCATGTTAGTATATTCTTCATACTTCTCCACTTTGAGTTCAGCAGTTACTGTTATATTGCTTTATTATTATATTTACTATTTTTTAATCATATAATTCAATAAATGTGGGTCGACATTTTGGTACCAATTCTCTAGGAAAGCATACTGGGTATGTCCATGCATCAGTCAGGATCTTCAACAATGATATTAAAGTATTTCATGTTTTCACACAGTACATAGCAACCATTGATAAAGATATAGACAACTACATACAGCTGATAAACCAACCTCATTTTAAGCTCACTTGACATTAAAGATTAGAACGCGCCAACTGACCTTACTGTAGTCACGGACACACATAAGTAAGAAAGCCATCAACAACGCACTCATTTTTTCACAGTTCGAAACGGATAGAAGACCTCTTCATATAGTTTTATTTCATTAAGATATAAAAATAGTATTTAAATTTCATTCGGTCATGAACAAAAAAGGTTTGCATATCATAAATACGTACATGTGCTTAACATTATTGTAGCGGTTTTCCCTCCGTCTAAATTTAACAGGTAGCGTCGTCTGGCTATTTAAGGGGGGGGGGACGCCCGTTGAAGAAACGTGCCAGTTGTTGTTTGTGCAGCCTGGCCACAATACAAGGAACATAAGTCAATATGTGCGAGACAGTAAAATACGTTTATGCCGACTGAGTTATACATGTATGCCCTCTTTAAGTGTTTGGAATCAAATCTAGCGTGGTATGATTGTATGGTACCATTTTATCTGCCCCACGGTCATGATTACAAATCTTTTTTTCATGTGGTTATCGGACAATACAGTTTTTACGCACATTGGGTGAATGTTCCATTCATTTGGGCAAAGAATTACAATCTGGCATTACACGGCATCAGCAATAACTAAGCGAATGCTTACGTTTCAGAGCAAAATGATTGCTTGGTTTCAGTACGTAAAAAGGTGCTAATTGATATACAATTGCATGCATAAAAGTAAAAATTCTGAATAAGGGATGCATGATCTAACAGGGAGCCAGTGTAACTCTCTTAAAGCTCTTGTTATATGATTTTACCTGGTGTGCAGTTTAGAGGGTGCACTGACGTATTCTGAATACACTGCATTTTTCCTTTAAATTCCATTTTACCACCAAGGCAGTGCATATATCGAAATTATTCTGGAATCTGTGCTTGCAGTCGGATTACGTGGCTTCCAAATATGGCTATAATTTCTGTTATCTTACGAGATATTTCAGAGGTTTCTTAAAAAATTAAAGATAATAGAGACTAACTTTGAATGTCGGAACGGATTCATTAACCGTTGGTAAGTATGGGAAAATTATCGTTTTTTATATTAAATGTAAACAACACAAATTATAATGAAATCATGAGTGTAAATAAAGGTTCAATGAGGTGAAGGTGAGCATAAGGCATTTTATGTTAGATAAGAAATATAATGTTACTGTCGTCGACATCCTGTTTCACTTCAGGATTGGACACTGTTAACCTCCAGACTTCGTAATTAATTTTAATGGCGTCGCTTGCTTGTGCACTCGACTCGTTGCATGACCTTACGTGTAATTATTGCAAGTGGACGTGTGCAATTTGAGTAATAAAAATTGTACCGTGCCGCAACGTACATTAGTGCAGCATTGAATCTACCCTCTACCAGGGCGACAGAATGATTTTCAACAGATATTCACAGATATGTATCTAGATAAATAGACAGTCATTTTGGTCTGATGTCGCTTCAGCCAAAAATGTCCACAATAATAACTGTGGCCCTGGTAGAGGGTACATTGAATCCACATAAGGTAAGAAATTTGGGGAAAAAAAGACGTTCAGAAGTAATATCCAAGAGATCAGATTGAGGGAAAACGGTTGGGAGAGCTAAGAAGACTGATGCAAGTTAGGGAAAGCTTCCGAAGTTGGTGACTTCTCGTAAATCATGCAGTTAGCGAGCGTCACAAACCAAACCGATTTAACTGGTCATAATCTATCCGTAAAAAGTTAGCATTACATATATAAAAAATGTTTCATTACACAAGCTCTAGATAGACGTACATGTCGTGATGAACAAAAGTTCTATTTAGAAGCATGTAACCTGTTTCATTCCTGTAAAATCTGACAATAATTAGTTCTGCGAGTAAAACCTTTCACGCCTCAATAGTTTTAATCATGTTTTATTTCAACAATACCTTACACGGTGTATTTTATAGTATCAATAAAATTGCTATTTTCACTATTACATATTTATATCAATTTTTTAATGATTAGTGTACATACACACAATGGACAATAGAAATGTCACCCATACTGAACCAATACTTTGGGGGAGCTTAATGACTGTGGAATGATATGCACCTGGCATCATTTTATTAACATCAAATTCCACAAAAAGACCAACAATACAATATTCCATGGTACAGCGGTTTTATGCTCATTAATCACATTATAAGTAGACCAGGCATTACAACTTTGATTACTCTGATTCAATGTCTGTATATCAAGAAACTCAAAGGTAAATAGATAAGTTACAGTTGTTTTGGGTTTTAAGTTTGGGGAATGTTTAAAATGTTAAAACTATTAATAAAATACTTGGATTCCATATTTTCCTCATTTTCACAGGAGAAGGACCATGGCAACAGCACAGATATTTCCATTTGAAATACCACGGAATGAAAAAGAAAATTATTTCCGCATGCACCTGCTCTTAGAGCATGCAACGGACGTGCTTCGAGATGTTCTCAGGACTCAGCTAAAAGCAGCTTATCCGGGACTGTTTGATCCCAGTAAAACTGACAAACTTTTTGACGTACTTGACAATCTACAAGTCAAACATACCTTACTGCTATTGAAAAATAGAAAGGTAATAAACTCGAGTCAAATGAAACTCCTGTACCCCTCTGGCACCCCTTCAACAACTGTGACAACACAGGACTTAGATATTACACTTGCAGTTGTTTTATTAAGAAACATCACCAATCTGAACCCTCATGCTAAATGGGAAAACCCACCAGCTTCCGACACCTCCATAGAGGCCAACATTGGTAGAGTGAAGACCTACCGCAATCAGCTCTCGCATGGACATCGTCTTGGCCTCACTGACACATCATTTCAGACAGAGTTTAATGCCCTCAAGCACGTCCTGCTGTCACTGTCACCAATATATACCAGCGATCACTACGACAAGCTTCTTATTATGCCACTGGAGGCTAAAGGTATGTTAAAACAGCATTTGCAAAAATAAACATAAAAAAAGTGGTTCTTAATTTTAAGAAACGTATTTTATGGAGTTGAACTATACAACATTTCAATTAGTGTTGAATGCGCTTGTTCCTACTGGTCTACGGCAACTCAGGCTAACTATACTCCCCTACCAAAAAGTCACCCCTTATACAATGCGTAAAGTGCTACAGAAAGCATGTTATTAACCAGTGTTATTTATTCAACTTCTAAAAAATATTGTTCACAACACTTTACTACCTGTGCAACAAATAAATAAGCCAGCCATACATGTAGTTAAAAAAAAAACGCATCGTGTTTAATATTTTGCAGTTTCCTCTGGGTTGTAGGACGCACCTCACGCGTCTGTGCATGGGATTAAATACATGTAGATTAATAACGTTTGATGGCGTTCCTCATACGGTGTAAAGAGATTTTATCCATCAGCTTTTCATTTCTTAGGATATCCAACAAATTCTCAACGGGGTATTGATCTAGATTGGTTGATTTCATTTTTCGTTTAATTTGCTTTCTGGTGTCGTTTAAATGAATTATATTGGAAATGTTTTGATGATTGCATGTATTAAAAGGTAAATTGCTTGGAATATATAACGTTTATTTTGCCTTTAGTGAATTTGTATTTATAGTATTAAATGTGGTCCCGTCGGAATTTCCCCCCCTCCGCCCAAAAATACTACTTCGTGTCTAAAAATACTACTGAATGTTTTACAAAATGCTTTAGGGAGGTTCTGTTTAGGTAATTTATATCAGAAACCCCACGTAGATCTGCGAAATTAACCTATATAGAATGTTTAACTGTCACTTCTGCGATACGACATACATATATTATTTCTCGAAAATGTGGAAACGGCACTCCTCCGTAGAAGACGATTTATAGCCTCGCGAAAATTACCAAAAGGTTGCAAGCGCAGTGTAGCCCGGGCTTTCTGGCGGCTTTACCCAGGTAATCTTGCCCATGTGTCTGTTCGGTTATGATGTTGCCTTATCCACTAAATGGTTCTCATAGAACAACCTTAACTTCTGGTACATGTAGTTCGACGGGTTGAACCTCCCTGTGTCTCCCGCTTTGGAAAATAATGTATCCCACTAATCTAGGAACTACATATCAAAATATAGTTGCTGTTGTGGTCACGCTAGGTAGGTTCATGTTCTACCAACAACACCCCCAATTTACACGAAGGTAGTTATATGTAATGGTGCTATTCAATCTACGGGTACTCTTATAGCCATGTACATAAATGCGGTAGGGGTGACACTTTTTGTTATGGGAGTATACATGCAATGCTTCCATTATTAGTATATGCATTGACAAGTTAACTCAATCAGGCATACATATATTTGAATACAGTCAAGATCGAGCATTATATACCTTGATATTGAAATAAATCTTGATATTATTTGTGAACCAATTATTTTGAAATAATGACACTGATAATGTGTGGTATAAGTACAATATGATTTTGCTTTTGAATGAATGTTTATTTGAACCGTTTGATTATGTAATATTACATAAATCATTAAAAAATCTAAGTAGATGATAGGCTACCAATGTCATTATTTCAAAAAGTTATAATCCTGTTTATTATCATATTTTAATATTTTATTTTCAGTTGCCCCGTGTCAGCTCCTCTCACTACAGCTACCAGGAAAATTTGCTGACCTTAAAGGCCGTGAAGACATGGTACAACAAATACAGCAGCACATTGCAGGTGAAACCCGACTTGTTCTTCTAACTGGGATGGGGGGCATTGGGAAGACATCGGTGGCCATCGAAGTCGGGCATCGCGAGCAAAAGGTGTTGTTCATTGATATGAGACAAGTCACCAACCTTGAATCTGTCAAGTTATCTTTAGTCCAGCACTACCACCCAACAAGTTCCCTGAAAGATTTATACAGTGACTATCAAAATGTATTCATACAATCTCTGTCTAGTTTAACTTCAGACACTGTTATAATATTTGATAACAATGATGAGGTAATGAAGTCAAATTTGCAAGAATTTCACAAATTGATCCAAGATATTTTGAATTCAACAAAGCATATCACTTTACTGTGCACCAGTCGTGAAGCATTCAGTCAAATGTCGCATTATATGGCTGTCATAGACTTACCTCCCCTTGATAAGGCCCCTTCCATTGATATTCTTTGGGAAGGAAAAACATCTAGACCCACTGATAGTGAATCAGTAGTGTTAAGTGAAATAGCAGAGAAATGCGGGGGGAACCCCCTTGCACTGAAATTATTATCAGTTCAACTCAAGAAAAAAACTGCGCAGAGAGTATTAGATAGGATTAAAAACAAAAATGTTATTGAAAGTCTTAAGGTAGCAAATCTTCCAGCTTCTCAAGAAATGATGGCATGCCTGGATATGTCTTATGAAACACTTAATACTGAAGAAAAAAGAGTATTTAGGGCTTTGCATATGTTTCCAGTTTCATTTTCTCTGGAAGAAGTTTCAGAAATGTTTAAAATAGATGAGGATAAATGTGAATCAATCCTTGACAGTCTTTCCAACAAATCCCTTCTCAGTTCAGACCTAAGTTCCTTTGATCTCCACCCCTTGTTAAGAGCTTATGCGGAGTTTCAAGCAAGGAAAGATCAAAATGAAATAGCTCACATACAAGATGCATACTGCAAATATTACATGAAACAAACTCCTCTTCTGTTATCCGAATTTGATACCCTTCCGTCTAAAGAAACGTACGCAAAAGCACAAAAAATACTGCCACATCTTAGGCTTATTGCTGGTTTGCTGTCAGATCAGCTGAGCAACAACAAACCAAGCGACACAGACATATTCATTAATTTGTTCCACATTGCATGTGTATTTCAAAATCTTTTTTTATACCCTGAAGCATTTTCAATACTCAACTCATTGAAAACGTTGATACAAAAAGATCCGTTCAGGTCTTTTGATGGACTTGTCCATATGTTCATTGGCAATGTGCTGTATGGAATGGGGAAATACAAAGATGCCTACAATTTTTATCAAAGAGGTGTAATAAAACTGACAAAGATACTAGGATCTAGTCACCCCGAGATGGCTTCAGTTTACAGCAACATGGGCAATTTCCTAATGGAAATGGGTAAGTACACTGAGTCAATATCATATATGCAAAAATGTCTTGAAGTCCAGCAAGAAAACCTTGGGTCTAACCATCCTGAAATTGCCGACACATACAGTGGTATTGCTGATACACTTAGGTCCATAGGCAAGTATACAGAAGCCCTTTCAAATCAAAAAAAATGTATTGAAATCTTAGAGGGGGTATTAGGTCCCAAACATCCTAAGACAGCCATGAAATATGACGCACATGGCACAATCCTAAAAGAAATGGGTAGGTTTAGAGAAGCATTTACTTTCCACCAGAAAAGTATTGATGTCTTAGAATCATCATTTGGTTCTAAAAACATTTATACTGCTTCAGCTTACAGCAATATTGGTGAGGTGTATCGATTAATGGGGAAGTATAGAGAAGCCCTTAAGTATAACAAGAAATCACTTTCAGTATTTGAAGAAATCCATGGCCCCAAACATCCTCGAACTGCCAAAATATATATCAATCTTGGTAACACATTGAGCGAAATGGGTAAAAATCCAGACGCATTAGCATATTATAAGAAGTCACATGCAATCTTGAAAGATGTACTTGGGCCACGGCACATTGAGACTGTCAAGACAATTACAAACATGTGCCTAATACTAAAGGAAACTGGTAAGCCAGAAGATGCACTTAAATATTATTCTGAAAACCTTGACATCATGACAGAGCTCATGGGTCCAAAGCACCCTGAAACATCTGCCATATACCACGGCATTGGTGGCTGCTTCCTTGATATGGGCATTTATGAAGTCGCAGTTGCATGTTATCATAAATGTCTTGAAGGCAGGGAGGAAGTCCTTGGACCCAATCATCCGAATACTGCTAATACTTATAGCCGTATGGGTCTGGCGCTTGCTTACATGGGTAAGAATAGAGAAGCACTCACGTACCATAATAAATGTCTTGGAGCTAGAGAAATAGTTCTTGGATTCAAACATCCTGACACTGTCAGTGAATACAGCAATAAAGGACATGCACTTAGTGAGTTAGGTGAACATGCAGAGGCACTTAAATACTACGAAAAAGCTCTTGACGTAAGAAGAGAGATACTTGGTGACAAACACCCTGATACTGCCCTGCTATATCGCAACATTGGCTGTGTCCTGCATGATATGGGCAAATATTCAGAGGCCCTGACATATTATGAAAAATGTCTTGAAGTCTATCATGAACATTTCGGGCCAGATCACGAAATGACGGTGACTCTTAATATTAAAGTGCACTTCATAAAATTGATAATATTAAGTAAGGTACTTGTGAATATGAGCAAATATCTTGCCACTGAACTGATAGTTAAAGGCAAATTTAATCAAGCAAGTCGATTCTTAAATTTTATTGATTGGAAATTCAAGCTTTACAAATTTTGATAAGATTTTTCAATTTATATTGACACATAAATGGTCAGTGGGCCATTTTTTATGTGTTTATTTCCTTTTTATGTGAACAATACAAAGAGTGGGATAGGTCATATATTATAATTTTTAATCAGTGTGTGCCGTACGTCGAACTGTAATTTGACGCCGTTTCTCTATCAAAATTATGAATTAACACATGAATTTTACCTAGAAATATCCCCATTATAATAAATATATAATGAGGTAGGAAACGAACTAGCCGAACAGTACAGGTGAATAACGACGGATCATTCACGGAACGGCTCATACACGCGTCTGCTGCGTGTACAATCGGTCAGGACGGATGGTTCACCCAGAACGGGCCGTACACGGGACACCTGTATTTATTAATTTGTACCAGTACATTCCGTCTTGGGTTTAAGGATTTGCACTACCTTATTCTGTACATGTATGGATCTCATACATGAACACTCTGTTTTGCCATTCCGAGAAATAGGAAGTCATTCAATGCTTTTTTCAATCTTCGTACCAAACAAAAGTACCAGAACAAACCCTTAGTGCGTCCACATATCTATATCATGTGATATCTCCCAAAGACTTATATTAACTTTCCTGTTCAAACCTGTAGTGCAGATTCTACTTATCTATATCATGTGGCATCACCCCGAGATTTGTCAGGACTTTCCAGTCGGTATACAGGTTTGTTATTTTTTCCTGACCTACTGCCCAATCTTCACATGAGGCCTATAGCTGTGACTTCTTAAGAATCGATTCACTTACTAAGTCAAAATTGCAATCTCATATTCATCCTCAACTATGTGGTGAAGATTTTCTTCACTTAATTACACTTCACTTAATTTAAACGGCTCAAGAACAATATTAGATTTTGTTATTCAAAATGTTATAAAGTGTATTGAAAATAGTTAACGTACTAGTAGGAATAGCTTAATTTTCGTGTGTCAGACAAAACAGATAAGTACTTATTTTCAAATGTCGGGTCGGTAATTAAAAATAAATATTTGTGTTAAACAATTAGCAAATCTCCAATCACCAAAATATAATGTCAGTATATCTATGACACACTTATGTAGAATTATTTAAATATAGATATTATGCTGGACCCCCCTCAACCCTGCACATTACTGAACCAAACAAATAACTGACCCCAGTCCCAGAGCACGCTGTAAAATGCCTAAAAAATTTCAAAACTGTATACTTGGTCAGCTGGCTGGTAGATTTTGGTTTTTATTTTATAGCTACTGACAAATGAAACTCTATTTATTTATCAAGTTGTAAGTTTTCTGCAATACTCATTTACAAATATTCTATATTCAAGATACCAGGCATAATTCAACAGCTTATTTCATTTGTTCAATTGTGTTATTGTATTGTCAAATGTGTGTTAAACATTAATCCATAATAATACATAAGAATATGTAGTTTTAGAAGACATGTTGAGATACGGCCCCAGATGGTCAGATATTCTGGTATGTTGTCTACCCTGAACTTAGAAATGTCGAGATGATACCTTATATATCTAGTGACATTGTAACTGGGTGAAACTAGTATTAAATGACATGTATATAATTATGTGAATTTATATTAAATGTATATTTATGAAACATATATGTGTACAAAATGGAAGTTAAAGGGATAATAACTCTGCGTTTCGGCCAAAAAATGAATTTTCCTGGAATAAACAACAATTTTCCCATAATAACCAATGGTTAATGAATCCATTTTCCATTCAAAGTTAGTCCCTGTTTTTTTTTTTCTAAAAAGTTTGTTTTTTTTTTTGTCAAAATCTCTTAAGAGATTATATCAGAGTATAGCCATCAATGGAGGTCACGTGGTCTGAAGACAAGCTCAGATATCTGAATAATAGCTATAACTGCTGTTTTTGCTGTAAAAAGAATATCTTATTTTTCTGTGAGTTATTCAAAATGTTTTTGTTGTGAAATATAGACCTCATACGAAGAGTTATTATCCCTTTAAGATGCTGTGGTCGACAGCATCGATATATCATGAGGTAACCAATGCAGCTAATATTTATACATGTGCATCCATATACTGTAACTTGGCGAAACACATCTAAATTAAAATACAGGTACATGTACTTTATATCAGTATATGAATATATGTGTAATACATGTTTGTAAAGTTATACTAGTTAGGAGGCCGTGGTCGACATCACGAGGAAACTATATATGTGATCAATGTTTTTAATATCTGCACTTGTTGAATTTGAACTGGTCAATATCTATGTATTTATTTTTAGTTTAATATCGTAACGTATACATATATATATATATAATGATTCATGTTGCATGGAAAATTCAGGATTAATAAATAAAGTGATTCAATAAAACTGCACTGTTTTTTCAAACTATTTCTATTTATATTACACATACATGTATTAATTTACCAAAATTTTTCATATTCTTTGAAAAAATCTTACGAAACTAGTCAACGGTCAACAATAATAAAATGATAAATATTGGAGTGAGTAAATGAAAAAACGTGCCTGAATTTCATAAAACTTAGTTTTTGGTTTCATTTAGTGATTTTTAAATCAAAATTGGCAGTTTTTTAAACCCACATATGCCTTGATGTACTGATCATTGGATATAATATTGGCTAGACACTCCTTGCATCCCATATTGATCGTACATCTACTCTGTTTTGGGCGATTTTTTACCAGGGTATTGTATATGAATGCTTTTTCCAGCTCGTTTGGGGAAAGTTGGTAGTTCTATATCTCACTGATATTACACTTACCACCTCTCGCCATAATAAACCTTGGCGCAACATCTCAAGTCTCAGAGTTTCTCCTTTTACAATCAATGGACTCAGGAGTTTTAATATTTTGGCAATTTAGATTTGTGCCTGGGTATTTTTACATTATCCGTGTAAAACAAATCTAAACTTTTATTCTTTTAATGGAGTTTTGATATTTAAAATGACTCGCTTAAGTGTTTGATGGGTCCTGATCACTTGACGGTGACCAAGCACACCGTAACCAGGTCACTGACGTGATTTTCATCAAAGAAATTTAAAACACATTCTTTCGATACCTGTCCCATCCTTCGACAAACAATTTACTGCAACCAAATAGTTTTCTGAAATGATCATGTTAAAATCAATAAAAAGTATTTTATAAAACTTGGTTTTAATAAGGAGTTCTTTACGTTAACGAGCTGATTGATGATACTGGTTCAGTGAAAGTCTGGACGTTTTCTGTGATGAATAAAATACCTTGTAATTTTCTTGACTATTAAGGCGTCATCAGTGCTTTACCCTCTGCCTGGAAAACTGCCAAAATAGGGTACCACAAGGCCCTTACAGTAATATCGAATAAAAATGTTGTATTTTTAAGATCGGAAAACAAATAAACGAAACCTTTTATCTGAAATTTATTTTAGGCAAAGAAGCAATACCGTGATACCATTTAGCACTCATGACAATTGCACGGAAGAGCTGAACATTGATTTTCCAATTTAGAAATGGAAATTGGTTTATGCTTTGCCCTTTCGAGAAACAAATGATCATAACCTATTCACATTGCCATTCAGAATTTTACAAAGAATTAATTTCACGAATGCTCTTTAGATATAACATGATAAAACCCGAGCAATGCACTTTTTGTAATGCCCTAAAAGAAACTAAATATTACATATTTTCTGGGATTGTACATATGCCCAAGCTATTTGGACTTGTTTCATTCAAAACCTACGTACACAGAACTGCAGTACATCCAAACCAAAAATAAAGGTGCATTTCACCTAAAAAATAGATAACTCACGCACACACACACAAATAGGGGCGGATCCGTGATTATTTGAAGGGGGGGGGGGGGGGTCCACAGATGCAAACCTAACCTCCCCTCCCCTTGCGTGGGGTTCGGGGGCCGCTAAAGGGTCCCGATAAATTTTGGTAATTTAGAGGGAGAACGGTGCCATTTGGTGCGGTCCAATTTCAAGAGGGGGATATTACTGTGATTTTTTTCAGAATTTGAGGGGGGTCAGACCCCCTTTCCCCACCTGACACCCCCTAAATCCGCCATTTATTGACATTTCTTTTATAATATTTATTTATGGATCACGAATGTAGAAAGTTTATTTAATGCTTATTTCACTATCAGTAGGGTGTATTTTCCCCAAATTTATAAAATTCAGTCACAAGCGAACTACAGAAGGTTATCATACTTTTTACAGCCTTATAGCCTACTTGCAGGAGATAAATTAGGAAACAAAAACAGATGTGACGATTGAATTTTCAAAGTGAGTAAAAAGTTACCACAACTGGACGTTTTGTATTCGTGACAGTAACGCAGCATGTTCCTTTTCGGGGTTAGACGATGAATTACGTTGGCCTGTATACCGGGGAAGTGTATGGCCAGTGAGAACTGGTAGCAAGGCAGATGAAGAACAGTTTTTATTTTTATTTGCACCGTTGAAAAATAAATTACCAACAAATTGCATAAACTGGAAAACTTAACCAAGTTAATCATGCTTCAGCATTCATTAATTACTGCTTATGTGTAGAATTATATATGTAGGCCCTGTTTGTTTCCATTTTCTTCTGTTAAAATGAAGGGATTGTTGCATGCACAAGTAGGCCCTACTGCTATCAGGATACTCGAGTTTGAAGTTTACTTTAAAAATAATTTAAAGCCTATAGTAAATAAGTTTGAAATTCTATATCACGATTTATTTCTATATCTCAAAATTCAGGGTTTATTTATTGTCATTACTAATTTATTTATTTTTGATTGTGTATCACTTTTAAGAAAATGTTCAATATTTACATTTCTGAGATATGTTTTGTACATGTATAGCTGAATGAAAATATATTTTTGTTTAGCACCTTGTGTGTTTATACTTCTTCACCTAAAAATATGAATGGGAATATTATAAACAGTTCTATTATGTGTGGAATTTATCCTAAAAAAATAATTACAAGACTAAGAATTTAAAATCAGAATTCATAAAACTGTTACATATGCCGTGGTTATAATTTTAGCTTTATATATTAATATTATAAAAAGTAGGCTATACATGCGAAAAATTATCCCAAAAGAAAAGAAATATTTTCAACATTAAGAAATTTAAAATAAAAATTCACAAAGTTGCGGTGCTGCCACAATCTATCTTTATGTGACTTTAGGGCTGGTGGGTCCATACATTTATGTATTAATATTTTAATAATAATAATAATAATAATAATAATAATAATAATAATAATAATACATGTAATAACTAGGAAAGCACTCCGAGAGCCCAGACCTCCGCGAAGGCAGCAAAGTCTCCACCCAATGCCGTTTCACCCTTAAATGTTCACTCTATAATGATTTTTTTTTTTTTATTGATTGATTATTGATCCTGATCACCACCAAAAACTAATCATCTGTTCCTTGGCCAACTTCTCACAGTTCCTGAATATTTCATCAAAATCGGTCCATAACTATTTCTGTAATGTTGCTAACAGACAGACAGACAGACAGACAGACAAACTAACGGACACAAAAACATTAACCTCCTTAATTGACCGAGGTAGGTCTAATAATAATTAAGGTGTTAATAATAAATTCATATTGTGTCCTATTGTTAGAATGTAATGATGAATAATACGCGTTGACATGATTTTTTAAGCAGCAAAAATTGTGTAACACCTTCTACCGTTTAACACTCACACACACACTAACACACACACACACACACACACACACTAACACTTCCGTATCCCTTTGACCCAGAAACAAACCTCGCATTTTCTCGCGTGATTTCAAGATGGCGGAGCAAGAGAAGGGGATGTCAATTTTTCTCGATGTAAGTGCATTTATTTTGTTTTCAGTCCATGTTGCCAGTGCAGGTAATGTTTTTATACACGCTCCTTAGATATTTGTTTGTATAGTATAATGGTCATGTTTTTTATCATAGTAAAACAAAAGATAATTTAAGATTTTATTGGACCAATTAGGGACGATGTATATGTCAATAAAAAATGTTGTAAAGAAGATGATGAAGAGAGGGTCCAGTAAACAGCTTTTAAGTGCTGTGGCTAGAATTTTTATTTTGTGTAAGTGCTTTAGTGTTTATACCATTAAGCCAGTGTGTCAATTTAATTGTATTGTATTTACAGTATACTTTTATTATTTTATTTAATATTTATTTATAATTTTGTGTTCACGATGTCATTTCCTCTACCCTAACACTTGATTTAGTTTAATCAGGAATTTTAACAATTGAAGAATGACAAATTCTCCAGTTCTGGACAATATTGCAAAATATCTCCATGCATTTAACTCCCCCATCAATGCCCTGACACTGCTGAACTTTTGATTAGTTTATCACCATGGGAAGTCGTAATGAAAGCATGGTGTCAGCTGCCAGGACTCACTGTGTGTATACAGTATGTAAACATTGATTTCCATTAAGGCACAGGTCCATTAGGGTTTTATAGAAATAAGACAAGTACCAAAAGTGAATTGTGTGAAGGGGCAGATCCAGGATTATTTGAAGGGGGGGGGGGGGGGTCCGCAGATACAAATCCCCCCTCCCCCTTTGGCATGGGTTTTGGAGCCGGAAAAAAAATGTTGGTATTTTAGAGGGCGAAGGGTGCTATTTGGTACGGTTTAGAATTATGATTCTACTGTCAAAATTCTTATTTTAAGATGGGGGCCATTGGTGTGATTTTTTACAGAAATTGAAGAGACCCCTAGCCCCACCCCCCCTCCCCAATCGGCCACTCTGAGTGGTAATTGGGTGTGTTCTTGAATCATTTGTCATTGCATATAATTGTGATGGTAATCTAAAGCAAGTTGTAATGAAATATTGCTGGTATTTTTCAGGTGTTTAGAAGAGCTGATAAAAATGGTGAGTAAAGAAACATCTGAGCGAAGGTAGCCCTTCAGGCAAGGACAGCGATTTTGAAATTGCTTCTTTTAAGCATCTTTCTACGTATTGTAATTATAACAAGGCAGGGTTTTCAAGTACATTTGAGATCCAGCTACCAATAAAAAAGGTCATTTGACTTATCGCATGTTTATGATTTATCAAAGTATGTATACCCCCCCCCCCCCCCAATTCTGCCAGCAGAAACCCTGCTGGATTGCTTGATATGATTTTCTAGCCTCAAAATACAAATGAAAGTGTAAAAGTTTTTAGATGATGAATCACATTCACTGTTGTTATTGTAGATGATGGAGCACTTTCACTGGAGGAATTCAGGGCTTTTTTTGCTGACGGAGTGATAACGGATGAAGAGTTGGGAAACTTGTTCAGAGACATTGACACACATAAAACAAAGTAGGTTTATTTTTTAGCTCATAATAGGCAAGATAGATTTAGAGAGCATTCACACCGAGAAGAGCCGAGGTCTAGAAAGGCCGAGACATAAATATGGCAGACCTACATGAAAGGAAGACCACATAATCCTTTAATGGTCTCTCAATGAATGTCACTGAATGTCAGTGAGAGACCATTAAAGGATTACACGGTCGTCTTTTCATGTTGGTCCGCCATATTTAGGTCTCGGCCTTGCTAGACCTCAGCTCTTCTCGATGTGAATGCTCTCTTAGCATTTCAGACAAATCACAATTACATGTATGAGACAAACCAGGGATAAATTGGCAGATGTTTGAAATAATGTTTTTCTTAAAACCAATTTTAAAGAAAAAAGAAGTGAGGTGATATATATTGATGATATATACTGAAATATACTTGTACAAAAAATGGAGGTGGGGTAAGAAATGAGAATAAAACAAATGAAATTCAGTTAAAGGTATTTCTTTCCCCCCAGTAACCTGGACACGGGGGAGCTGTGTACGTATTTCTCCCAACACCTCGGACCCTTTAAGGAGATGTTTGGGGCTCTGGAGGACCTCAATCACTCCATGACCAAGGCGCTTAACCAGTCAGCCCAGGTAACAGGGGGCTCAGAACTTCTTTTCTTGAGTATAACTGAAATGACACACTGTGTCAAGATGAAGTATCGCATTTAGTTGGGCTATTGTCAGTATACTGTATATGTAGTGTTATGCATAGAATATACAGGACGGATGAGATTTTTTTTCTTTTCATGAAAAGAAAAGTGTAAAGTTACTTGGTGTGTATCTTGAAATGGTTTATCAGAATTCTACCTGATGTCTGTATTGTTTGCTGTGAAGTATGTTTCACCTCTCTCTCTCTGTTACAACAAATACACGCACAGTCATTTTGTTTCTCTCCTGTAGCAATACCCCACGGCAAGCTTTATAGAGCAGTTTGTCAGTCGTTTCCTGATGCGAGAAATGCTGAACCAGCTTGTGGCTGTCCAGAAACCAGTGGAGACTGCCAGCGATTTCATTGATGAGAAGGCAATCAAGGAGAGGTAAGATACTACCATGAGTTAGATAGTTAGAAAGCTTGTGGTCATAGAACTGCCAGCGATTTCATTGACGAACAGGCCATTTAAGAGATGCGAGATTAAGAACTAAGATTTTTACCTTCGCCGAGGAGGTTATGTTTTCTCCTCTGTTTGTCTGTTTGTTTGTCTGTCATCAGCATAACTTAAAAAGTTATGGACCGATTTTGATGAAATTTTCAGGAACTGTCAGAAGTGGGCCAGGGAAGAGATAATTAGTTTTTGGTGGTGATCCGGATCAATAATCAATCAATAATAAAAAATCGCTGCCTTGGCGAAGGTCTGCGCTCTCAGAGTCCTTTCCTAGTTTTTTAATGCATTTGTTGGTAAAACTTGCGAAAAAAGGATTACAAAGTGTTGAATTATTTGCAGGTAGGAAAGTGTTACTGTTCTCTGTGTAATTTAAACATATATAGCTTTTTGAATATACATTATATGTGCATCCAGTGTTTGGTAAATATTCTGTATATTTTCACCCTGCAGGAGTGGCATCAGCCAAGCGTCTGTCTCTGTAGATGTCCAAGGAGAAACTCCAGGTGCTGTACCTGGCTGGTTAGGCCGTAGAGCTAGAAGACAGTATAGTTCTCAGTACAGTACAGGCTCAGAGGGAGGTAAGTATTATATATAACATGTGATCATAGACAGTTAACTAGACAGGAGAGCTAGAAGACAGTATAGTTCTCAGGACAGTACAGGCTCAGAGGGAGGTAAGTATTATATATAACATGTGATCATAGATAGTTAACTAGACAGGAGAGCTAGAAGACAGTATAGTTCTCAGGACAGTACAGGCTCAGAGGGAGGTAAGTATTATATATAACATGTGATCATAGATAGTTAACTAGACAGGAGAGCTAGAAGACAGTATAGTTCTCAGGACAGTACAGGCTCAGAGGGAGGTAAGTATTATATATAACATGTGATCATAGACAGTTAACTAGACAGGAGAGCTAGAAGACAGTATAGTTCTCAGGACAGTACAGGCTCAGAGGGAGGTAAGTATTATATATAACATGTGATCATAGATAGTTAACTAGACAGGAGAGCTAGAAGACAGTATAGTTCTCAGGACAGTACAGGCTCAGAGGGAGGTAAGTATTATATATAACATGTGATCATAGATAGTTAACTAGACAGGAGAGCTAGAAGACAGTATAGTTCTCAGGACAGTACAGGCTCAGAGGGAGGTAAGTATTATATATAACATGTGATCATAGATAGTTAACTAGACAGGAGAGCTAGAAGACAGTATAGTTCTCAGGACAGTACAGGCTCAGAGGGAGGTAAGTATTATATATAACATGTGATCATAGATAGTTAACTAGACAGGAGAGCTAGAAGACAGTATAGTTCTCAGGACAGTACAGGCTCAGAGGGAGGTAAGTATTATATATAACATGTGATCATAGATAGTTAACTAGACAGGAGAGCTAGAAGACAGTATAGTTCTCAGGACAGTACAGGCTCAGAGGGAGGTAAGTATTATATATAACATGTGATCATAGATAGTTAACTAGACAGGAGAGCTAGAAGACAGTATAGTTCTCAGGACAGTACAGGCTCAGAGGGAGGTAAGTATTATATATAACATGTGATCATAGATAGTTAACTAGACAGGAGAGCTAGAAGACAGTATAGTTCTCAGGACAGTACAGGCTCAGAGGGAGGTAAGTATTATATATAACATGTGATCATAGATAGTTAACTAGACAGGAGAGCTAGAAGACAGTATAGTTCTCAGGACAGTACAGGCTCAGAGGGAGGTAAGTATTATATATAACATGTGATCATAGATAGTTAACTAGACAGGAGAGCTAGAAGACAGTATAGTTCTCAGGACAGTACAGGCTCAGAGGGAGGTAAGTATTATATATAACATGTGATCATAGATAGTTAACTAGACAGGAGAGCTAGAAGACAGTATAGTTCTCAGGACAGTACAGGCTCAGAGGGAGGTAAGTATTATATATAACATGTGATCATAGATAGTTAACTAGACAGGAGAGCTAGAAGACAGTATAGTTCTCAGGACAGTACAGGCTCAGAGGGAGGTAAGTATTATATATAACATGTGATCATAGATAGTTAACTAGACAGGAGAGCTAGAAGACAGTATAGTTCTCAGGACAGTACAGGCTCAGAGGGAGGTAAGTATTATATATAACATGTGATCATAGATAGTTAACTAGACAGGAGAGCTAGAAGACAGTATAGTTCTCAGGACAGTACAGGCTCAGAGGGAGGTAAGTATTATATATAACATGTGATCATAGATAGTTAACTAGACAGGAGAGCTAGAAGACAGTATAGTTCTCAGGACAGTACAGGCTCAGAGGGAGGTAAGTATTATATATAACATGTGATCATAGATAGTTAACTAGACAGGAGAGCTAGAAGACAGTATAGTTCTCAGTACAGTACAGGCTCAGAGGGAGGTAAGTATTATATATAACATGTGTCAGGAGGTCTTAATTCCTGAGCTGAACAGTGCCAGCTGTAGATCTGTGGTGATTAAGTGATTAAATTAAGCAGAGGTGAGATATTTCCATGTTGATAGCATATTTAGAGTCAATTTGTCTTTTTTTTTTCATTTTGCCTTGTGAAAAGCTTGGCACATGTCTTGTTCCAGAGCTATGCCTTTTACCAGGGTTCTCAGGGTTGCAGTTTGAGTTTTCACTAGATATATATTCTGTCTTATACTGTGTATTTTTTTTTATGGAAGAAGATTTTCACAGAATTTAAATCATCATTATGATGACCTATGGCAGAGAGTATTCCAAGGCTATGATATAGGTTTTAATTAGAGATGCCTTATTTTATATTTTCAGGCAGTGCTCCTCTGAACATGCAGATAGAGAGACTGAGGGGATTGGTAGACCGCTTGGAGAATAGGGTACGCACTGAAAACTTCTCAGAAAAAACATGAAATTATTAATAAAAGAACAGTTAACAGTTTATTAAACGATGAAATGTTGTAAAAGCATAAAAGAAAAAAAATGCCCTTTTGTTAACAAAATGAAAGCTTAGAAATATTGCTACCTCAGGTTTGTGAAACATATGTTATTCCTGTGACATGACGTTGTATATACATTGTCAGCAGTGATATCTTTACCCTCTACCAGGGCGACAGATTGGGTTTTCACAGATATTCACAGATATGTCTCTAGTTAAACAGACAGTCATTTGCCTCTGTGGCTTTTCCCATTTTACCCTATATAACCTGCCACCCTGGAAGAGGGTAGAATATCTTCATGAGCAGAGATTCTTAACTTCAGGTCAATTTTGAAGGAATAAAAGAAGAGCAGAAAGATGTCCCAGAAGAACAAATGGTAATGTGGAGTGTAAAACTCAGCTTGTGGATTAATTGTAAAGCAAACAATATTTTCATTTTGCTTTTAGTTAAAAAATAAAATTCAGATATTTGAATTAACCTCTAAGGAAAATATTTTTTCTTTCATACCAAAAGATGTGTTTGTCATACACTAATATTGCACATTTCATGCATTTCCATGAAAATTTTCCTCTCATGTTGCATGTTTTGAATGAGAACCTCATTAATTGAAGACAAAAATGTTCAAAATCCTACCAAGACTGTTGAAATTATCATTACAGATGCTGCTGGTTCACAGAAGGTTTCCCGTGTCTCCAGACCGTATGAAAGCTTTCCGAGGGAGCCTCAGAATGTACATAGAGGGCACCAACGAGGATGAGCGATGTCTAAAGTCAGTCTGAAGTTGTTATAGTCAGCTTTAAGTGATTTGTTGTATCTGTAGAAGGAAGAGAGATGTCTAAAGTCAGTCTGAAGTTGTTATAGTCAGCTTTAAGTGATTTATTGTATCTGTAGAAGGAAGAGAGATGTCTGAAGTTTGTCAGAATTGTCTAAAGTCAGTTTAAAGTATGCTAATGCCTAAAGTCTTAACTCAAAACTGTGTATTTAAGAGTGATACGTTTTACTAAAAAGCTCATTTTCAGACAATTTACATATTGTTGTTTAATATAACGTAAATATTTCTAAGTAGTTTCACTGCCAAATGCACGTAATTCAGCTTATTTTAAGCTTTGTGTTATAACTACCTGAGCACTTGCATATGGCAGTACTTAGAATTCCTTGGAAATATGTTCTAAGCTTTATATTCATTAACAACATGTGCTCAGGTATGTTAGTTAATGCGGGAAAGGTGATTTGGGCAGAACTTTGTTAAAACAATTGTTTATTATTTATTCCAGTGTCAGTGTGCTCACCTACAGTGGCTCAGACATGTTTATTCTCTATGAGATGTGGGAGAGCAAGGAGGCCTGGAAGAGGTGAGGGGGGGTAGGGGGTTCTATGAGATGTGGGAGAGCAAGGAGGCCTAGAAGAGGTGAGGGGGGGGGGGGATAGGGGGTTCTATAGGATGTGGGAGAGCAAGGAGGCCTGGAAGAGGTGAGGGGGGGGGCTTAGGGGTGAAGACCTGTATCTGGTAGTTTAGGGTTGAAGCAGTAGGGGTGTGGGTGGGGGGTTTCTATGAGATGTGGAAGAGGTGAGAGGGGGAGAGGGAAAAGAACTGTAATCTCAGACTTAAAGCAATTGGGGTGTGAGTGTGGGCTATGTATGAGATGTGTGAGGCCTGAAAAGGTGATTGACAATTTGTTAGTGTTGAGACAATATCCAGGAGCAATGGTGAGACTTGAATATACATGTGTACTAGTTTTAGAGGAAAGGATATTGGTTTTATGATTGATTGATTATAATAGTGAAAATATTAAGCATAAATACTATTATAGTGTTGATTATAATTACAATGAAAATATTAAACATAAATTTAATAGTGTTTGGCATTATTATCTGAGAGCAATGACAAAGCCTGAATATATTAGTATTATAGGAAATGATATAGGTTTTTATTGAAATTGTGAAAATATTTAATATGAATGCAAATTGTATTGCTGATCTTGAAGGAAAAATTGGGTTCAAGTGGTATAAAGACTTTTAAACTGATATTGTTAATATGTAATATTGTTTTTATCTCGACTTTATTTCCTCTTTATTTGGCAGTCACCTCACGTCATCCCTGGCCAAGAACTTCCAACACAGCAACATTGACAACCTGCAGCAACCAGAATCTTGTAACAGTATGCCTATACCTAGTGAGTGAACACCGCTACCTCCCTCCCCCCCCCTCTCTCTCTCTCTCTCTCTCTCTCTCTCATTCAGTGTGACAGCATCTTTTTAAAGCATTTTAGTTGTAATTTAACTTGTATAGATTGTTTAACTTGTTTTTATGGGAAATTTCTTATGGAGGAGGCAGAAGGAAAAGATTATTATGGGATAAAAAATAAAGAAATATAAAGATAGCATGGTTTTAAACATAATCCTGATTTAAAGATTATGATGGTGGCTTGCAATGACCAACGTATCATGTTGATATCTCTTGATATTTTAGGTGCATGGTGGAAAAGAGACTGAAGATGTGGAGCCAAGCTAGTTCTGGGAACAGAAATAAAGAAGAACACCTTAGTACAATTGACAAAAAAAATTGTCAGACCCCCACCCACCTTTAGTGAAGCGTGTTAAAAGTGTCTGTTCTGTCTCCCCAGCTGTGATATCTGTATGCTGTTCACTCGTCTCTTTACTGAATAGATAGACATATTTCCTTGTAGGGACCAGCTTAGTTCCCACAGATACAGAGAGAGAGGTGATCTTAGAACTTAGATCTCTCAGTGTTACATGTGCTGTAAATGATGAACTATAAAATAACATTGAGAACAGTACAAAGAGCAGGCTAGTAGCTGTAGGCTAGGGGTTTGGGGGGTTCAAACAAACTGCTCTTTTTGCTGGAAAAAGGTCCCACTTGGGTAAAATTTGACCAAAGTACACAAAAGTTTCAAGGTAAAAGGTCCACTTTCTAGAAAACAACCCCCTGGTAGATTTTGAAATTGCTGACTATGGGCCTGAAGGGTTTCTACAGTCAAAATGAAGAGGCAAAATGAATTCAGTTGATGGATCTATTTCAGTGAGTATTTCTGAGTAAGTGCATTTGGCAGAAGTGAATTAATTGGTTTACTGCCAGCTGTATACTGCCAGTGTTTTAAAAGTATTTAAAACTTCTGCCTTCCATCTCAACATGAGGCAGGTACCTTAAAGTATGCGGTCACTCTCCACTTTACAGCAGCGCCCTCTAGGAGGACTCCATGAAACAACATATAGGTGGAGCATTGTAGCCAAAAATTTGAAATCAACAAGTGTTCAATTTGAATAATGTTCAGTACAAACAGATACAGTCTGCATTGTCTAGATCATAAGAGGAGGAAAGCCTGCTCTAGATAGTCTGGGAAATATTTTCCAGTGTCTTGGTGAAAGAGATTAATTTTCTGTTGGCAAATAGTATTAAAGTTATGAATTCTGGGACAGGAACTTTCAGTAATGGCAGTTGCTCAGGACACTTTTCACAGATCAAGGATGAATTTATAAAGAGTTGACTTTTCTGTAAGCAAAAGTATTAAAGTTATGAATTCTGGGGCAGGAAATTCCTCAGGAGACTATTCAAAGATCAAAGATGAATTACTGGTAGAATTTTTTTTTTAATTTTGTGTATATACAGGTCACATTTTTGTATATGTTTAGCGTATGTTGGCGTAATACAACATATTCTATCCCTTCAGAGTACAAGTACTTAAATTGTGTATTTTCTAGTTAGGAGTATATTTTTTAGAACCCGTATTATGTTTACCTAAGGAATCTGTATAGCAGCATTTCATCAGTGCCCTCTTGTGTTTGATGTTTTTTGGGGTATATAAAACTTGTCTTCCATGTCTTCACTGAACAGCTGACTACAGTGTAGTGATTGTTAAAACATCCAACAGCGAATTAGAGCAATAGCTAAGAGTACGTATCTTTATACCTGTATTTTTTCGTTTTCATCTATACTAGTTATCGTATAAAAAATAAACTTTAATACCCTCCAGCATTTCGTTTACTGCCTTGCTTTTACCCCAATGTGACAGGAATGGTAGTGCTAGGAATGGAAGTCCAGGCTCCCATATGATAAGTATAGGTTAAGATTAATTGGAGTATATGGGACGAATGTACGGACTACGGTTCCTAGCAGACTACTACTACCATTCCTGTCACACCGACATGGACTAAATTCTTAATGTTGTCCATGGCCTCGGCGATGAAGAAAAAGACCTCTTCACTGTGATAACGTGTTACCAGGGTATACACTACCATAGGCCAGCTTAAGGATGATATCTTTTTAATTATTTTTTGTTCATTTTATTGTGTACTTTTTGAAAAAAAACTCTGACTGTGAAGAAATGGTGAACATTGTCGTAGAAATATCCGCTGAAAGCAGTTCGTCTGTGGCCCTAACAGAGCTGGGGATGTTGTTCGCCAGGCTCGAGAATCGAAGTACTGCATAAAGAAGAGGGCAAATTTTGCCGGTTTAAACAGTGTATTAATGCACGTCTGTGACCGTCTCAATAAGATATTTATTATTTCTCTCGGCCACTGTAAGGAACCTTTCTTAAAGGTCGCCAGTGCGTGAAGGCAGAAAATCATTCATATCAGGTAAAATGGGGATTACTTTGACCACTTAAAAACAAAACATAAATATCACACCACTTACATCTTGTTGTTGTTGTCAGTTTATTGCTGATAACCTGCAGTAAGTACTACTTTCATCTATTTAATGCTATGTTGTAAGGGCCCACAGTATTTTAATCCGAATTTTAATCCGAATGGAATACATAATACTCCAAAATGATAGATTTTAGACGCCAATAATGATTTATTTTTCAGTACATGTATATTTTGACATACAGTAATTTTAGTTTAAGTGTATAAAAACAATTTACCTGTCCACACAAAGACTGCATTTAATTTCATTATTGAGCGTTAAAAATTAATATGAAAGAGAAGAAATTAGTGGGGAATCTTGTCAGCATTTGGTTTTTAAAAATAAATCTGTAAACCATGAAAAATGTGAAACTTAACAGATCGAAAAAATTACCACTTGATTCTTGACTGGGAACATGTGACATGGACTGAGTCACGTAAGGAATAATACAAGGAATAAATAAATAAATAAATAAATAAAGCTTGAGAGTTTGGAAAGACGAGTTGATGACGTGCAGTATGTACGTGAGGGCTGGGCAGGCCAGTAATCAATAATGTTCTTTATCTTAAGAAAAAAAATTTGCCTCGTGACGTGCGTGTGCTGCAGTACTGACATGGAAA
>NW_019775598.1:265523-300765 GCF_001039355.2 Lingula anatina
CCCCTTGGGGGGCCCCCCACCCCCCCCCCCCCCCCCCCCGGCTCTTCCTCCCCCATCTCGCCCTCTCTCTCTCTCTCTCTCTCTCTCTCTCTCTCTCCTCAGTAATGCACGTTCTATCCATCTGATCATGTACGTTATTTCTCTCTCCTCAGCTGCAATGGCAAAGCCTTCAGCACCACTTATGAGGACTGTTGTGGTGGAGTTGTCTACGACAGACGTCACCAAGACTGCTGTGATGGCTACCTCGTTATCAACAAACCCGACCAGTGCCCAAGCCTGAAGAACTACGGCTACGCCCACGATGCCTCTTATAACAGCTATAATGCTTATAACAGCTACGACGCCTCTTATAGCGGCCACAATGCTAAGGTCTATTAAGCTAAAATTCGGCTATTGACTTAGATATTGACTTTTAGAAATTTAGTCGGTGCGATAGCAGGATGAGATTCCTGTATGGAAAGCGATCAGTTTGTGATAGTTTCATAAGTTGTTCGGTGATTAAGGTATTTAATAAATGACTAGAATACTGCGAGGAGTTTTTGTTGTTTTCTCCATCGTTGTATGGATATATTTTGTTTAATTTTTGGAATACGATCTTTCCATATATATGTTTTTTTAATTAAAAATTGTTGGGGACGGAAGTGAACAAAATTCTTTTTGCAACTTAAACTTATTTGTTTGATAGGAAAAGTAATCCCCTTACTGCATATTTTGATGTGAACTTTTTGAAAACGGTATTAAGATAAAAAACGGGACACATCTTATACATTATACTCAGTAATGTTGAATAAAATTTACTTTCAATAAATTCCGATTTTGTAAAAAAAAAAAAAAAAAAAAAATTAAAAAAAAAAAAAAAAAAAAAAAAAAAAAAAAAAAAAAAAAAAAAAAAGACAACAATGTGCACTTTGCACTACATTTCGTAACACGAAAGATCACAATTCTGGTTGACAAACTTTATATACACCCGAATACAGAGTCCACTCAAACTTTGTGGCTTGCAGGGATGACAAACAAGACACTGAACGTCGAGGTTATTGAAAATTTATTTTCACACGTCATGTTTTTAAAACAATGGAAAGAAGGCACTCACTCCCACTTGTCCAAAATTACAAATGCCTCAGGGCACTAAATTCAGACACTTTACAGGCATGACTTGCATAATATGTTGACCATCTGTTAGAAATGTTAAAATCAAGGAGAACATTTTTTATAAAAGAGAAGAGAAGTTATGTAATTGTCTGCCATAATTGTACTAATGCACCGAGAAGAAGTCAACATCCAACCTCAACGGTCAACATTACTGAAATGAAAATAGCTTAACTATAACTTGTGATATGGACGAAATTTTCAATAAGTTAAATCGAATTTGGATACGGAATATTTAGAATTCAGGTAATGTTTAGATAATAAATCGCAAATAAAAAGGGTCAAGTTGAGATGGGCATTTTTTAAAAAAATTATCAAAAATCCAATCACGTCTTTAAAGTTTAATAATTGGTTACAACCGTCGCCTTTACCTTAAATTATACAGGGCATTCACCTCGCTTTATAATGGATTCTTGCCTACCGGTTAACGAGGATTCTTACCCCTAAAGATAAATATTGAACTTTTGCCTACGTAATTATGACAAGTGCAATGAACTCATATAAGCCACATGATAAATCACGTAGCCGACTACTGACCCTAGCAAAGCACATCTTCTAATGCAAGGGCGCATTTAGAACAATTTGATCCGCGTACTAACAGATCCCCGGATCAAGTATGGCTGACCCACTTACAATCTTGCCGCACTATCCCCCAATCGACACTGAAGAGATTCACTTCGGAATCAAGTGGGTCGGCCATATTTCATTCGTGGATCTATTAGTTTGCGGATCAACTTGGGTTGTGAAAGAAGCCTAAGCTGGCGAGGAATGTTAATTTGCAAGTTGTCTTCGTATACCAAATATCCTAATGTAGCGGCTTTGATATTTTGGTAGGCAGGGGACAATTTAGTTTCGAGTCAGCGAATTTTGAACGTGCTGTTAACAAATTACAATTTAATATATTTTTTTAATTATTGAATTGATGAAATAGGCAACAAAGCCAACATTTGTTAAAAATGACTTAATACCTGTGCGCGCGCGCGCGCGCGTACACGTGTGAGTGTGTGTGCGCGCAAACACAGTTGCTTATTCGAGAATGTATTTGCAAATACCCCAGTATGCATTCGGATGATTCAGTCATGTCCTAAGCAACCAAATTTAGAAACTTGTTAAGAACATACAGGTATTATTTTCTTCAACATGTTTTGTTGTCTCATCCGTTATCTAGGTCAAACTCGCCAGGAGGACATATTACCTTGAGAGTCCGTCATAAAGAGTGGTTTATTGTGTGATATAAACAATTAAAAAGTGTCAGTTGGTCTCACAGACAGATGACAGTGGGCAGGGGGGTAGGGCGGCAGCGAACACACCAAACTATGACCATTATTTCCCGACACTGATAACACATCAAGACTTGACGTCGGTCAACTTATTTAGGGTGATAGGTATCGACATTTAGAACGGTTCGAAATTGTTTCTTACATATCAAATGGTCGTTATAGATTCTCTTTAATGGGTTTCTGTATATACTTTATGATGATCATAGATAGAATCATTAATTAAGCGGGAAAGTGCTTAAAATTCAGTTTGTATGATCGATTATTCTTACTGCAAGGGTCAGAGAGTCCGATATCGGTTAAATAGGGTAGCAAAAAGTGCAGTGTGTGTGTGTGTATGTGTGTGCAAGCGCGCGCGCGTGCGCGTGAGTGAGAGAGAGAGTGATATTCTGTGTGTAAGAAAGTGAATTCTTTCACAAAAATTATCTCCGTTACTAAAAAATATCTATATTGATAATAAGACTGCATATAATCAGTATCAGGAGAAAGAGTTATGAAACTTGTTCTATCACGTATAGATATTGCGAACAGGTAATAATTCACCATTCACTTTGATAAATGCATTATTTTTTCTTTTTAGTTCTAATTAATTAACCGTAATTAATTGTGAAAAGAGGGGAACGTTAATGCACCCAATTACATATTTTACATAATTTGCTACCTTAAGAGGAAGATATTGTACTCCCCTGCAGTGTTTGCCAGGAGTAGAAATATAGACGTAAATGACAATGTTATTTTTTATCTTTAATACCAAACTTGACTTTAATTCACACGATGGGCTGCTCGTGTTATCATTACAGTCTGAACTTCAATATGAGAGTTTGTCTTCTCTGTATTCACTGAATTTTGTCGAACGCTTTTCACATAACGCTCTCTTTAACTTATGAAGAAGACAAAGAAAAGAATTGTTCCCCAAAACAAGAAAAATATAAAAATCTTGATGGTTCTCCCAGCTTAATACGATACCCATTAAATAATAACATTTCCACCTACCACGAAAGAAACTCATCACAGAAAACAACCCCCATTCATAGGCAGAGAGATATAAATTCATGCTTCTGAACAATGTTCGTTGGTTGTTACGGAGATAATGGGTCTTCTAGCGGTAATGGGAATGTCAAAGTGAATTCCTAAGACAACCGTTAGGTACGCTGTTTAAATTACAATCAACACGGAGAGTGCGTTATAAATACAGCAAGCGGAAGCAAGTTCGCCGCACTTTTACGCCGAAATATATTGTAGAACGTTGTGCGTCCTATTTGTACGCCAAGATGATGAAGTTAGTGATCCTCGCTCTCCTCGTGGCTGCTGTGGCCGCTTTTAACGTTTACCGTGATAACTACGCCTATAACTACGGTTATCAGACAGCGGGATACGCCAAGGCCCCTGAGATCACCTACAACAGAGGATACCCCAGAAACTACTTCTCTGGGTATGTGGACGGGATACCTTTTCTTTTTCTTTTATTTTCTTTCTTTCTTTCATTCTTTCTTTTTTTTTTACTGAAATATTATTTAAGAATTTGAGGTCAAAATTTCAAAAGCAATTTTATCACAACAAATCAATACTGTGTATTACTGCTCAGTTTACTTGAAAACGTTCTTTTCATCGTTTAAAATTCTTTCTCTTTGAGCACAAAATTGAGTATATCAGATATTCAAAAAGCTACCAGGATTGTTGACACTACACATTCTTCAAAAGTGCAAAACGAACAATATTCAACTTTTCACGGTGATTTCAGAAATGAAAAATGTTTTCTTGTGTAAACACCCTTTAGTCAGACAAAATAAATAATTAAATAAAAGAAAAAAACGCACTAATTCTCTTCTACTCAGTGTTTTAATTGATACAATAATACAATCATATTTCAATTAACAGCTGCAGAGGTCACGTGTACAACACACATTTCGAGGACTGTTGTGGTGGAGTAGCCGTCTATGACCGCAGGTACCAGGACTGCTGTGGCGGACGCCTGGTAGTGGACAAACCCGCCCAATGTCCAAGCCACTACGGCTACGGCAAGAAATATTAAACCGGACGTCTGTCAGTTGAACGTCACGCCTGGAGACTACACGTATCTAGCGGTAGCCTAACGTAGAGCGGCGTTGACGCGTTCCGGGCCTCCACGCGTATCATCCAAAATATTACAATGAAATAACACTGCTGCAGTTTTTAAAGACAAGCAACTGACTTTTTTATTTTTAAATTGTTATGGGTGATACTTAGGACTTCTACAAACTTTTAGTGACGTTTGAATTTTCTGAAAAAGACTTGGATTAATCTACATCACAATCAGTATTAACAGTCTATGTATTTAGTTCATGGAAATGTCTAGTATATAACGTGTGGCACATTATATCCTTCCTTCACCAAATAAAGTGCTACTGAAGAAATTGAATTGTTTCATTATTGTATGTCTATGGAACGCCGTTTGTACAAAAAAAAGATGAAAGTATCATTTTGACAGGAAAACATTTTTGCGAGGTGTTTACATCACTTTGAGATCGTCACTTTCATTATTTTGACAAGAATTTTTTTTGCAAGGTGCTAACATCATTTTGTCATTATGTCATTTTTATTATTATTATTATCATTATGTTGTACCAACTGAATACATGTACTTTCAAACAGGACCACAGAAAGATTTTTCACTAAATATTCACAGATATATCCTTGACTAAATCTGTGCATATTTCGGTATTATTATAATTTTTTGACACCGAGTTAAAGAAATGGCGCCATTGCGCAGTTGGTCTCTGGTGCAGATTGCCCATAGCACGTGTACCCTCTGATGTCAGAAATCTAAAACAGTTTACAAAATTAATTGTCACAGTCTACTAGCAGGCCCTGCGATCAGTGTATAGAACATGTATGGCGGAGCGGCTTAATGAATGCCACGATAACAACAGCCTATAAGTTTTGATAATGTATCAAGGTAGTTATAATATCTGCCGGGTATAATTCACGGTCTTAATCTTCACGTCCACAGACCTCGCGCGCGCACGCGTGAACCACCCATTATTCTTTTTTCCAGTCATAGACCCGTTTTACACGAATCTGCCATGGGTTAATTCGTTACCCTCTTACTTCATCTACCATTCTCTCTCTTCCTTTCCCTCTCCAGCCATGTTTGTACCCTCTACTAGATATTCACAGATATGTCTCTGGTTAAATTCACAACACAAATTTCTGCTGTGTCGCTTTGGAGAAAAAATCACATAATTAATCTGAAGCCCTGGTACATGATGTATGTTTTTTTTATCTTTCTGAACTTGTCACACGGGATGAAACGTCTTCATTTCTTGTTGCAGAAAATATCAGCTTTGTTCCACCATGGCGGGCGAAGGCACCTATCAATGGTCACTGGATGACGACTCCCTCAAGAAAGCCGCCAAAGAACTGAACGAAGACAGTAAACAGAGAGCCTCTCAGATCGACTCTCTGAGGACCTGGGTGAAGAAACAGCCACACCTAACTTCACGAACAGGTAACATTTAGTAGGCGGGGCAAGGGACGGCGTGGAGAGAGGTGACCTTTCTCAAATACAGTTTAGCTCCAGCCGCTTTCATATTCTTAAAAAGACAAGAAAGGTAACACCATCTCCCCTTCTTTCTGAACTTCCTGACCTCTGCCGAAGATATTGAAGATAAGGATCATGAAAACCATAAATTAGCCAAAAGAACAATGATATTTATTAGGTACAGATTGACCGACATGTATTAGACCTATCAAAAATGGACCTATTAGACCCTGGTAAAGATTCCTATCTGGTCTTCATGATGATGGTCATTGTTTATTATTATCATCACGAAAGCGGCGTTTGGAGGTATGACATTTTAAAGGGTTTGGCCTAGCTGTCTGACTTTCCAGTGAAACGGGACGATTAAGAAAGCGATCCCTTAGCAAAATGAAAAGTTTGCAGTAACGGGTTAACAGGAGCTTGCAAGAATTTTTTTATTGCTGCTAATTTGCAGCAAATTTGCCGAAAATTGGCAAGAAGGAATTGCACTTTGTAGCAAATTTGCTGCTAATTTGCAGCAGGCCTAATATTCTATAATATATTAATATTATGTGAATAGTCTTATTTTACCCCTCCGAACCATCAACTCTCACCTCGTCAGTAGAACACATACTGTCAGGATTTAGGTGTGATTTGAAACGTCATGGATTTTTTGGTACATCCGCGTCACGAAATAGCGCCAAAAAAGCGGCGCGATGAAAAATGCGTACGTCTGAAATAAATAAACTGTCGTGTTTAAGAGTCTACAAAAAATCTCTTATCCAAATCTTCTCTATGTATCCCGCTTGCTGTTTCCAATCAACATGCCTAAATGTGTACTCGGGGTCCTCAGTATCACCGCATCCAGAACAAGTTGATCCACTGACTAACTGATCCGCGGATCAAATATGGCCGATCCAATTTAAAACAATGCCGATTCATACGCCGACTGGAGGCGGGGAGGCCATCAGCGTATTAGGCGACTAGTTTTTAAGTGGGGGTCGACCATACTTGGTCCGAGGATCAGTTAGTCCGCGGATCATCTGTTCTGAATGCGACCTATGACTCTGCCATCAAAGGGTGCATTCCTAGAGATTTTAGATCGATCTATCCCCATGGGGAGTCTCACTAGATTACTGTACGCTTTGCCGGCTTAAATGTCTGTCCCGCCTACTAAAAGCTGTAAGGGGGTAATTAACTTCCGTGCGCGGTCGGGTGACTGCACTTTAGCGTGAACCCCCAGGGAGTTAGGTCGATCTAGTAAGATCGATCTAACACCCCATTCCCATAGATTAGATCGACCTACTTTAGATCGACCTAACTCCCTGGGGGTTCACGCTAAATAGCTGTCAGCCGGGCGGACACGAAAGTTAATTACCTCCTTCCAGCTTGTAGTAGGCGGGACGGAAACTTAAGGCGGATTATCTGACAGTAATCTAGTGAGACTCCCCGCGGTGATAGATCGATCTAAAGTTGTGGGAATAGACCCTAAATCTGTGGGAATGCCCTCTAAGTTACGTTGAGTTGTGTCTCAACTTCCCACTATTCCAGACGATGCGTTCCTGCTGCGTTTCCTCCGCACCAGTAAGTTCAGCATGTTAAGGGCCCAGCAGATGTTGGACAAGTTTTGTACGGTCAGGTCGTCACAGGAGAAGGGCGTCCCCCTTTGGTTCAATGATTTGGACCCCGAGGACCCCAAAATATTGGAACTCTTGGATATCGGGTAGGTTCGATTTCTCGTGACCTGCAGACATTGCTTACCATTATGGGTATTTTTAAGATATTGACAAAAATCGGTGAGCGCTCAGGGTATACGCGGTTGTGACTGATGCTATAATAGCCCAAAACCAAGGCATTTATTCAGTCTAAATGACACAAGAGCAAATTCTCAGAAGATTATATTCCAATCATTTAACTTAGTTATCTGAAGGGAAACTGACTGGTGCACCTCAAACACTTACTTTTCATTTTAAAAATAGTGTTGTTTTTTTTTAAATATTTCGTCTAGGACCTGCCTCCCACTGCCAGGGAGAGACGACCAAAATAGGAAGGTTATGCTATACAGAACTGGTAAGACTATATATATGTCCCATATCATTGTTCGAATCGTTTCATGTATATTTCTTTCTCTTTGTGCTCTCTCTTTATATTTTATTAACGTCTTTTAAATATATATTATTTTTTATAAAATGGGACGTACACTTTTGTAAAAAGTTATCTCTATTTCTATATTTCAGAACAACAAAGTTGAAACTGTATTTGGAGAGAGAGAGAGAGAGAGAGAGAGAGAGAGAGAGAGAGAGAGAGAGAGAGAGAGAGAGAGAGAAATGGGAGGGAGGGAGAAGGGAGAGAGAGAAAGAGTGTCCCAGTCCAGCTATACGATTTAATTTCAAACAAATCTTTCCAGGTGCTTTCGATCCAAAAGTCCACGACTTCTCTGACGTGATGAGACTGGGGTTCATCACCACAGACATCCTCCTGATGGACGAGCTGAACCAGATCCACGGTTTTGTCATCTTATTGGACTTCTCGGAGTTCGGTATGAGTCACGTGACCTGCTGGGGTCCAGATACTGTCTCTAAGGCAATGATGTGCTGGCAGGTAAGGTTGATCTTCTTCAAAGGGCTCATTTCCATTGAGACTATTGGTTTACGTATCTCACTGCATGCAGTTGGATTAACAGACTTAGGGCGCATTCCCTTAGATTTTAGATCGATCTATCCCCGTGGAGAGTCTCACTAGATTACTGTCAGATAATCCGGCTTAAATGTCCATCCCGCCTACTACAAGCTGTAAGGGGGTAATTAACTTTCGTGACCGCTCGGCTGACAGCTATTTAGCGTGAACCCCCAGGGAGTTAGGTCGATCTAGTTGGATCGATCTAATCTCTGGTAATGGGGTCTAACACATCTCCTCCTGGCGTTGAGTAAAATACAGAAAAGCTGGAGATTATACGAGCAAGTTAGAAACAGGAGGTCTAAGCGTGTTAATCTGTTACACTGATTGCATTCAGCAAGAGTCCTCGCAGAGTTGGAGCGATATACGTAGAGTCTAAATAACTTTTTTCAACGAACATCGCTTGGGACTCCTATGAAATGTGCGAAATATGTAAATAGAAGCAGATATGATGTGAGATTGAAGAAATTAAATGTGTCAAATGTGTTTAAATGTTTCGTAAACTTTATTAACCATTTATTAGAATTTTTAGTTGTGTGCATTTTCATTTCTTCTCACGTGTTGGTGTTTAAAGCAGTATCGGCAAGAACTCCTCTACCAACTTGATTAATTGATTTTTTTCATGCGTTTAATACTAAAATTTACTAAGAACTATATTTCCTATATATTGCTGTGACATAAAGTGTGTTATAAAATGTTATATCAATTATTCTTCTACAGGATTGCTACCCCACCAAGAACAAAGCTATGACATAAAGTGTGTTATAAAATGTTATATTAATTATTCTTCTACAGGATTGCTACTCCACCAGGAACAAAGCTATGACATAAAGTGTGTTATAAAATGTTATATCAATTATTCTTCTACAGGATTGCTACTCCACCAGGAACAAAGCTATGACATAAAGTGTGTTATAAAATGTTATATCAATTATTCTTCTACAGGATTGCTACCCCACCAGGAACAAAGCAATCAATTACTACAACACGCCGACTTTGTTCAATGTTGTCTTCGAACTGTTCAAATTGGTGATGAAAGAAAAATATAAGCAACGGGTACGTCAAGTAAACGCTTTTTAGGTGGCCTTCTTTTAATCCTCAATTTGTTTTGTCCTTTTTCCTTTTAAGAAAACGCTTTGATAACCCTGCTACAGCGTACAGTATCTGGGCTAGTTAATATATTACTAATTACAGCTGCATGGGTCATGTCTATTCCGAGTTTTGACCGCAGCATAAGTTACAGACTAATGTGTGTTGATGTATACAATTCATGTTTCAGCTTCATTTCCACTGGAGCAGCCAAGAATCGCTGCATAAACAGGTTCCTCAGCGCATGCTGCCAACGTACATGGGCGGTACGGCAGGAACGCTACAGGAGATCATACGTAATTATTTCTATAAAGAATTAATTCTTAATCTTTTAAGATAAAACACAATTTAGGTATATTTTGATGTTCAAAAGTAAGGAGTTTAAATTCCATAATATTTTGAAGACCTTGATTAGTTTTTAATTCCACAGGAATCATGTTGTGATATTAGTGTGACAACTTTCTGTTCCGTATATGAGTAAAAAGTACGGACGCCTTTAGTTCACTGTTGCACGTATGTAAACCTTGTAACTCAGCCAATCTTATAATATATTACTTTTCAGAGGATTGGAAAGTCCACGTACTCAAAAATAAAGAAGAAATCTCACGTAATGCACGTTGTGCTGTGGACGAAGAAAAACGACCCGCTCCAGAAAAAGACGGCGGCGAGGGAGGCTGGGGGATTGTTGGCTCGTTCCGAAAGCTCGCCTTGGATTAGAACCAGGGACCAGCATCGTTGCCAGGGACGCTCCAGTAACTTACACAGTAAAACTTACATAACAGGCTTTTTCAGTAGCAAGCAATGTATGATATGCACTAGAAAGGGAATTCTAAAGAACAAAGAATGAACCGTACACGTTTTATTTAGGCAAGAAAACAATCTTATTTACAACCTTTGTACGTTAACGGTTCAATGGACTGTAAGAGATCAGAGATCTGTCAGATTTGCGCGCCAAACTTATTGCAAGTCGGTCTTTTGATGAAGAAATTTTGTCAATGCCCGGTATAAAATGACCCTGGGGTTAAAGGCCGTTGCCTGTTCTGGAACTCATGCACAAATGCTACTCCTTGCCCTTTTGGCGGTGACAAGCCTAGAAATATTGGTTATTAAATAACAGCAGATTTTTTTCTATAGCAAGTGAGAAATAACACTTTATTGGACTCGTTACTTTTTAACTATCAAATATGAATCAGTACCCAAAGACTTGACTTTACTACAGTTCTTTCACGGTATATGCTTGTCAGTAACTCCTTTTATGAGGCCAGTGAGACAGGAATGGTGGTCCTAGGAATGGAAGTCCGGAGTCCTACATGATAAGTACAGGTTAGGGTTAGTCGGAGTATTGAGGTTAGTATATAGAACGAATGTCACCTATTCAAAGTAATGGAGAACGAATTGCGGTTCCTAGCGGAATGTCATCCCTGTCACACTGGGTTAATAGGTAAAACATCTGTTCATTGTGTTAGCTGTACCTTGTGGTTAGCAATACAATCACAACATAATGTCTGATTGTGTTAGCTGTACCTCGTGGCTAGCAGTACAATCACAACATAATGTCTGATTGTGTTAGATGCGCTGAAGAACACAATTGCTCACCGATCTTTTTTTTTTTACGTGAATTACCTTTAAGTTTCACATGTATACTTTTAGCGATATATCCTTATTTTTGTTAAATTTGTTCACGTTAATATTTATATCTTTGTTGGCCTTTTGCACTAATGTAAAGATTGCTGTCACTTTATGTATCGGTGCTTTCTTTAGCTGGTAGGTAATGGGATGTGGCAGCTTTGTTAAACACACCAAATTTTGATACAGATCACTTATTAAAGCACGTTATTTTAGATTTCTTGTTATTATTCAGTGTATTCCACACTACCCTTTCTTGCGTATAAGGTACTTTACATCATTTCAAAATGTAAATACTCAACTTCTGACGCCACTTGTTGCCATGAAGTCTAACAATAAAATGTGTCAGAGGATATCAACCTAATTTTTTTTTTGTTTGAATAACAGTGTGGGGTCTTGGCATGGTGGAGATGGGGGGAGGTCTGGGAATTGAAAACCATGAGAGGGCCAGCAAAATGACCATCATACATACCTGGGGGCCCGTTTAACAAAGTACTAAAGAATAACAGTTGATCTTTGACCTTGGATCAATCCACTTTGACACAAGATAAATTTTTAACTGTTCTCTTACATGTAATACTAAGCCTGGATAACAAGAGGTCAACAGTTCCTCTATGGCCACATTCAGAGCAGATGATCTGCGGACTAAGCCCTCATTCAGAACAGGGGACTAACTAGACCGAGGGTCAAATATGGCGACCCACTACAAAGCTTGCCATCTAATCTGCCAATAGCCACTGAATAGATTTCCCATGGGGAAGTTTACAAGTGGGTCGGCCATATTTGATCCTTAGACTAGTTAGTCCCTTATTCTAAATGGGGTCTAACTGATCCCCAGACTAAATATGGCTGACCCCACTTCCAAGTAAAGCTGCCTTATGCCTTCCTTGCCTCCACACAGACTACAACGCAGCTTCGAGGTGTAACTGCTAGACCCCTACAGGGATGACACGTGTGGAGGCAGGGAGACCATCAGGGGATAAGGTGGATTTGCTTTTAAGTGGTTCAGCAATATTTAAATTGCGGATCAATTTGTCCACAGATCATCTGTTGTAATTGTGGCCTACATGTATAGCTCACTACTACTGCAAGCTGACCCTGAATTGATAGAAGCTAAATGTTTGAACTAAAATTCAAACCAGCCAGAGGCCTCTCTTTTTATTGTTTTTGTGAAGCAGGCCCCAGGGACGATATCTCAGGGCACTCATAAACTTTGAACAACAACAGCAAAATATGGATTTCTTTTTTTAAAAGTTTTATGTGTTTGCTATATTAATAAATATTTAAGATAAGATCGGTATACGAACAGTTTATAAGTCTGGCAAAAATACAAAACGGAAAATGACATGAGCTACGATCCATAAAACAGAACTACACATTATCAGTGTTATGAGTCAGGCTATATTAAAAAAAATATTGAAAAAATATCGCTTTTAAATAGCCGTGAAATCTTGGTGAGGACATAATGAGCCATCCTGGTGAAAATGTCCCGTGCCATCCTGGTGAGAATGTCACGTGATGTCCCAGTGAGAATGTTGTTGTGAAAGTTTACTGTTGTACACCAAAATAAGTATCTCTGGTAAGACTGTATCACATGGGTGAACACATCCTAGTGTGTGTCCTCATAAACATGTTCTGGTGAGGATGTCTTTGTGAATGAACTTCATCACGTGGTGAATCAGATCCATCTTTTTCAATTTGCTGTCTGACTGCTCTTTGGGGTTAGAGCCCCCGAAAAAACTGTCCTTAAAGAAGCTATCACCACGCCGACTATCAACGTCATACATAAACCTGAGGAAATGAAGAAAATGTGTTGTGAGAGGCACTTGATTCCCTTAGAGGTGAACAAGAGGCAAGTCTTCATGAAAATTGACTTTCTCAATAAAATGGCTGTGCTATACAAGGCAAATGATTTCCTTTCCATAGTGAGGAATGAATTTTTACAGTTTAATTAGTAACATGGTTTGCCCCTTGTTAAATAATAGCAAAAAATTCTCTTTACTTTTACACAATGCATGATCTAAGTTTAAACTGTGGCACTTGTAAACATGATAAGAAATAAACAGCAAAGATAATGTGTTTTACCTGAAAAACAAAATCCACAAATATCTGATTGTTTTTCATGGCCTTAGCTTTACATGTTTAATAATGTAAATTCATTGAATAATCGGCTGAAGTGGATAATATAAGCAAATTGTATTTCAAAAAGAGCAAAATCACTTACCTAAAACATACTTATAGTAGTCACTTCTATATAATTCTATGAGCGTCTTGAGGTTGGCGACTTCTGTGTCTATCCTGTTTTCTAGTCTGGACAAAGTTTTTTCATTGGTGGCATGCTGCAATTAAATTTAATAAATGAATTAAATAATTAAACCCAACAAAAGTAACTAAAAGATCTAAAGATATAAATCAACCTGGTTCATGAAAAATAAACTTTAAGGTCTCTGAACTCTAAACACATGCAAAACACTGTTACCATACTGTATGTATTGCTGGTCCTTTGAGTGTTCGTCACATATGAGATTGTAATTTGAATTCACTGCAGCAAAGATCAACAGTGTGAAATATCAAAACAAAACCAACACATCACAAGAGACACTAGCAACCAAATGATAACTGATGACCTGCTTGATGTAATATACCAGCTGACATTCAGTTTTACATTCTTTTTCTTAACAAATTACTTTTCTTAAATTACTTAATCATATTTATCTCCAATAATCATAACTGTACACTTGCCTAATGAATTATTTAATTTTATATTAATTTGGTAAGAATATACATTTTTATGCATTTCAGCTAAACATGACTGTCAACGTCATATTCATTATTAATACTGACTTAACATAGATGTTCTGCTAATAATAATATTCACTATTATTATATTTTTATATTATTAATGTCAAAATCTCACAGCTTCTTGTGATCTGCTCCTCTCTAAGTTAATGTCCAGTTTAACCCCACTCTGAAGCTTGGCAAACCCATCTGACATATTGTCCTTCAGCCTGTTTAACTCCAGCGTCTTTTTCTGAAATAAACCACACCAAATCAATAAAGCCAAGTTCATAGAACAGGGGCCGATCTAGAGATATTTTCTGACTGTCTTCCAAAGTATCTTTCTTCATCCATCCTCCATTTTAGATGCCAAATTAGATGCCTGTCAATGTAAACTTGAAAGAAATGCGGACCGTCTTCCAGAAGACCCAGAAGACAGCCTCCGTTAACCCCTGCAGAACACATAATGTCAAGAGTTTATATCAAACTGAGACCTTAATTGGTACTACTTCTTATAAAAAGTGTCATTTCAATACCCTTACTCAGTGTTTAAGCTCACCTTTCACAATGACCTATGACCTCTATTACCTCTGACCTCTGACACTTACCTCATTTTCATTTTTCAATGTAGAAAACTCACTCTTCTCTAGTATCACCATGTCCTTCTTGACAGAACTTATTTCAGCCATGATTTGTTGTGTGGTTATTTCCTAAAATGAAACCAAAACACACACTAAGCTAGGGGTAAGTTTCCATACCTTTAAGAATTAAATATTAAAGAATTATCAGTAAAATTTAAGATTGGTTAAATAATTCTCCATATAATTGCCTACATTTTTTTCTTAAGAATGAATATAAGATTTACAAATCAAAGTAGTACAGTTTTTTATCATGCCCGTAGCCAGCAATTTCAAAGGGGGTTTCTTTTTCTGAAAAAGTGGACCTTTTTACATGAAACCTTTGTGTACCTAGAAAAATTTTACCAAAAAGGGACCTTTTCCCAGCAAAAAGGGTTATTCTTTCTGAACCCCCCTGGCTACGGGCCTGTTTATATATATAATCTTTCCTTGCCTTCTCTCTTCATTCATAATATAACAAGCCATTGATTTAAAGACCTGTTAAGAAAGAAGATTAACAAGTCTTTCCAATAACTCACCAGTTGTCCTTTATACACCATAGTCTTGGTTTGCTGATCAATTTGTGCATTGAGAATCTGAATAAAGGCAGAGGACAGCCCCTCCGCTTGCTGACTGGTAAAACCTGCAGGGAAGCAAATATTACAAAAGTACAAATTAAAACTAGTATTCTCTGGAAACAGCAACACTGAGTCCAATTTAACAGCTTTCTTTGACAATATTACCACTGAAAATTATTGAGAACTATTACATAGCAATAAGCAAATTCAATATTTACAACTGGTGGTTTTTAATAGAAAACCAGAACTTTCAAATTNTCTGCTTGTTGACAGGTAAAACCTAGAGAGAAGCAAATATTACAAAAGAATGAATTAAAACTAGTATCCTCTGGAAACAGCATAACTGAGTCCAATTTAACAGCTTTCTTTGACAATATTACTACTGACAATTATTGAGAACTATTACATAGCAATAAGCAAATTCAATATTTACAACTGGTGGTTTTTAATAGAAAACCAGAACTTTCAAATTTTTTAGAATAAATTTGCTAAAAAAATCCCCATTGGAAGCTAAATTGTGTAATATATCTTTTAGTGAATAGCTCTTGAATTATCAGAAATATCTTAACAGACAAACCAGATGATTCCAGATGCTTTATCAAAGCGTGCGTGTCAAAGTTGAAAGTCCTGTGGGGGGTAAGGTCTACCAATCTAGAGTTGCCACGGATTTCCTTCTCAGGCACAGAACTGGAATCACGGCGCACAGGGAGGATCTGCGGCAGACATCTTGTAGACTGACCTGTGGGAAATATTGGTCATGAAGACAGTGATGAGGACTGATGATGACCAGATGACAAGAAAGCTAGAATCATGTATGTTTATAACAAAATTAGATGAGGATATTGAAGACCTGCTTGCCTTTTTATCAAGATCTACGGTGCAAGTTTGAATAATATATTATAATAATCATTATCAATTATAATAATTAAAATAAATGAATTTTAATTAATAAAACTTACATATCACATTAAAGGCTTAAACGCCTATTTACACTGCCTCCCCCCTCTCCCCACCGTCCCATGTTTTCACAAATTTCAGACTCAAACATACACAAGTCCCTAATTTTATGGAGAAATTGCAAAGGGAAGCAATATGAAATATATGCTTGAATTGGGACCTTGGCTTTTAACCAGCATGTCATTTTTTTTTTGAGGGGGGGGGGGGGGAGTAAGGACTTTTAAATCTGTCACCCCACTCTAGTTCCCCATTAAGCTAAAGTTAGTTAATTTGAGAAAATACATGTATTATTCAATCTAAAATATATGATATGGGCCGTGAGACCGGTTACTTCATGCTGGGAATGAGCTGACGTCATTAATGGAGCAAATTACTATTTCCTTGCGTAAGGCTACCATGGCGGGGGCAAATGGGGACACTGAGAAACGTTAAAAACTATTGTTACAAAGGCAAAATGTCAAAATTACGACAACAAACCTGTACGTTGGGTCTTTGCATAGTCTCTCTGTCTTGTATGATGTGAAAGCGAAGAAAATAACCGACGTGACGGCGTTTTTCGTAAAGCGTTCTTGCAGACCGCACAAAAGCCGAAGCTGGGCGCAGCCATCTTTAAAGAGATGCGAGTGTGTACTCGCGTAAAATTTCAATTATTTTCAAATGATATTTATTTTTGTAGGGAGCAAATAAATATAAAATATATATTTTAGTTATGTTTTAAATATAAATAGCAAGCTGAAATAATCTAGATGGTGCAAATTTAGTGAAATTACTGATAAAATACTTGTCTCTGCACTTAGGTTAACATCATATTTTTACACGCGTTTGCAACATGAGGCTGCGACGTAGAGGTAAGCGGGAAGGTTAAAGGTATATTTATTCATTTCATCCCACCACAGGTACAATCAGCTCTTTCTATTCTTCTTCAAACTTTTTACCAGCTTGGGGGGGGGGGGGGGGGNGGGGGGGGGTTCTCACTAAATTGCATTCTGTGTTAGCAGCTTAATTGTCTGACACGCCTCCTTGTGTAGCTAGGCCTAAGGGATACCGGCATAATTAACTTTCGTGTGCGCTTAATTGGTGTAATTACGCCCCAAGCAGCTGCAGGAGGCGTGGCAGACATTGATAAACCATTGCACCCATTACCAACTAGTGTACTGGCAGTTGAGTAGGTAGAGCCACTTGGGCTCTGCCAAATATGTTTTGTATTTTTCTTAGAAGTAGTCGTACTATATCACTATTTATATAATTCATACTTATTTATAATTGCATTCCTATTGTATATTTTCATCTACTCATGTAGATGCATTCAATACAATGAATAAAGCATATAAGAGTCGATTACAGTGATTGCACTTATGGAGAATATCCTGCAGAGTTGTAGTACATGATGGGTTTATGTGAAGCCCCCTATAGGTACTAGTATATCAGAATGCTCTAGAGCAGGCGCTACGTATGGTCCATCATATCCTGCAGAAGCACTGGCCCGCCTGTGACTGTAGCAACCACTGAGGTGCCTGGTATATCAACCTATACAAAAATGTTCTACGCTTAAATTTTAATACTTTGTGAAAGTATAGAACATTTGTGGTCCTCTGCATCAAACCCCATGACAATTGATCAAGGCAAAGTATGTTTTGAATTTGGCACAAAAGCGATCAGTTGTCATAGATTTCTGGCTAAAATGGGAGGACACATTTGCCCTAATATCGCTATTTAAAAAAAACTGTGATATTTCCTTTAATTTTTAGAGATACATATGTAATAGCAAAATTTCAAAATTTTAACATTCTGGATAAAAAAAGACCTGTTAGAAGATAAAACTTGTGTTAAATTTATATCTGGAACATTCTAATTTTTTTTGTGATATACCTACAGGGGTTGTCTTGGTACGCCCCCTTTCCCACAAACACCAAAGCAGTCTACGTAGATCAATCCAACTCTGCAGGCACATGCTACCTCTTGTTTCCAACGAATAATCACCAGCTTTTCTGTATCCTACTCAATTCCAAGATCTTACTGTCACGTTTTCATGGGTTTCTGTCATTTCTTAGTTTTTTCTCTTTTTTTTCCTCCCCCCTCCCCCTTTTTTTACGAGTAGGTGCATTGGGGGGGGGGGGGGTGATCATGGTATGTAAAATATTCTTAGCATTCACAAAATCTTCAGTTTAAAACTGACATACAATAACAATTACAGGCCCGTAGCCAGGGGGGTTCGGGGGGTTCGAAAGAACCACCCTTTTTGCTGGGAAAAGGTCCACTCTGGGTAAAATTTGATATATGTACTTGAGGAATTTATGGTAAAAGGTCCACTTTTTCAGAAAACGAACCCCCCATCTGAAATTGCTGGCTACAGGCCTGAATTACTAAAGTCGTATTCCCAGAGCGATCAGTAGAAATCAGTTTGGCTGTGAAGTCATTAGAAAGATGTCAGACCTCTTGTGACATACAGTCTCTATAGAGTGATTTGTGTTTCTCTTTGGGTTTTAACTTAAGACGGGACCGTTTTGCATACTCTGGTTTCAGGGGTTGTCTTGGTCATGTGGATCATAGAATGAGACTTGGCTTATGAAATTGAGTATTGAGTTGAAATTCAAAAACTAAGGCTGTGGCATGATCTCACTGGGGTATTATCTTAGCTTTTCTATGTAAACTGAGAGCTGGAGAGAAAGATAAAAAGAAAGAAAGAAGGAAAGAATGAAAAATATCGATATATAAAAATAAGAAAAAAAAACTGACAGCTGGGGGGAAGATAGGAAGGGAATATGAAGAAGGAAAGAAAGAATGAAATTTGATATAAAAATATTGGTTGTAAGAAGAAAAAGAAAGAAAAGAAAAAATAAGTTTTAGACAGAAAGAAGGATGGAAGGATGAAAAAAGAAAAGACGAAAAGGCTGTTTGCATACTCTGGTTTGCATACTACTACTTAGACCAAAAAAAAAAAAAAAAAAAGAAAAGAAAAGACAACAAGTAAAGAAAAGGATGGAAGAAAAGAAAAAAGATTTAAAGAAAGACAGAAATCAGCAATTAAAATAAATAAAATGCCCAGATACTTCATTATTGAATTAGTCTTAAAGCAGTTATAATTAAATCTCTGTTGAAATCAGATTGTATTCGTCTGTTTTTAGGCTCCAGGGTCACTTAAGTTCAGCATATTTCGCCTTGTTAAATCCATTCAGCTACCTCTAAATCAAGCCAAGCTGATGTATATATTACTCTTAAACAAATAGAAAACCAGAAGACAGTCGCAATCTGCCCTTGCAATAACATATAATGGCCCAATCATGCTGATTTTCGAACTTGACCTGCGTTTTATGAATATTCATCAGCTCTGTAAATATAAAGCCAAAAAGTAAAACTGCCCTCCACTTATCGTATTTACAAGGAAAGTGCACGGCGCCGGCGACGGCATCGGCGACGACAGACGCAGGTGATGGCAATATGTACAGACATATCTGTGTCTGTACATAAAAAGACAAGAAGAGTTGAATATTGAGCCAATTTCTCTGTCCCTGTGGAGAGCACTGCCTGCCAGGGAGTATATCTCATTTAACTGAATTAATAGGACTGTTAAGGACCATTCAGATCGAGAAGAGCCCAGTGCTAGCAAGGCCGCGACCTAAATATGGTGTGCCTACATGAAAGGAAGACCACTTAATCCTGTAATGGTGTCTCCGCCTCTCACACACCTCCCTACTTGTCAGATCTTGATCGGTTAATTTGAACTGAGATTTAATTACTGTGCCCCTGCAGGGACGATGCGTGGGGAGGTGTGTGAGAGGCAGAGACACCATTACAGGATTAGGCAGTCTTCCTTTCATGTAGGTCCACCGTATTTAGGTCGCAGCCTTGTTAACACTCGGCTCTTCTCGATCAGAATGGTCCCTTAGGCTGCTAGTAGAGTTCAGGTTTAGCGTAAGGGTGGTTCAACCCCCTTGAAGCATGAAGACGAGGAGGGAAGAAGAAGAGATATAAATTAAAACAGTTGATTTGGATTAAAGTTACTTTAGTAGTAATACTGTTTTGTAGTTCTTTATCACTGTAACTGAAGTGAATAGTTTAATGAATAAATGATAGGTCTAAAGACGCAATTTAATACAGAAAAAGAAAAGAAAAAAGTTTCCGGGTAGAAACTAGACATACCACCGCATGCTTTGACATAATAATATTGTGAAGTGATCAGTGCAGTGGGTGTTGTTTATCATGTGGACGTGTTTTTATTGAAGAACCACCCTCTGGGGAACTGTTATTTTTGTCTCCGTGGACTTATGAATACACATGCCTTCTTGATATTCCAATAGAAATTAACTCTGCTTGACGAAAGATGAAAAAACTGGCTAAGAGTGCTCAGGAATCAGAGCTTTTTCTTTTTCTTTTCTTTTCTTTTTTTGAACATTCACTGTTATTCTGATAAGAACTGAGTGACCATGTTTTTGATAAAAACAAAACAAAACAAAAAAATTAATGGAGCGAAAAGTTTATGCCTCAGCGAAATTGGTTTTCTTAGAATTGTCATATCTTTGCAGATGAGTTCGATGTTCATTCCCAGCATTTATTTCAAGTCCAGAAGAAGGTAAAGTTGATGTTAATTAAGTCAAACTTTCGCACATTTATTTGCTTTTTGTGTGGTATCTGTTATTATTCACTTGAAAAGCTCTTGCTCATCACTTGTGAAAATGTCCGTTGTCTCTCATTCTGTCTGTGTGTCACCTTCCTGTATGTACCCTGTAACAGGCTGCTTGAATGATAATTGCCATTTTCTAGCACCAACCTTAGATTTATTCAAATAATCTTCCATCTGGGACTGTGGCTGTATATATTAACCCCTACAGCAGCAGCTGCATTGTTGACAATCTCTGGCTCATACAGAACATACCTAATGTGTAGAAAAGCAGATAAAGGGTTTGTTTAATGAAACGGTGTGCTTGTGGCAAGTAATTTTACATTGGGATTGTTAATTCTTAGCTGGAGTCGTTAATTTGAGCATTTGAGCTCACAAATCTGAGGTTGGAATTAAAAAATGCCTAATCCGTAAGAGTTTAAAGCCTGCTGTAATGTACCAAGTTGCTTGAGAGTAGAGTGAGCTAAAACTAAGGAATTCTGAAGGCGGAATAACTCCCCATTGGGTGTGTAATATATATATGTTATTTTACTGTACTTGTAATTTAGCAAAAGTGATGCTGTTTAGTTTTGGTATGGGACCATTCCCAGACCCTATCGTACTAGCTGTGGATTGATCTATCTCCAAGGGGATTCTCGCTAAATTGCCATCAACTTAAGCAGCTTTGATGTCTGTAATGCCTACTGAAGCTGCTAGGGGGTAATTAATTATCATTTAGCAGCTTCAGTAGGCGTGACAGACATTTAAGCTTCTTAAGTTGATTGTAATTTAGCAAGAAACCCCTTAGAGATGGATTGATCCTGTTAGATTGATCTGATTATGGGAACCCAGTCTATCTTTGTGGTAAGGCCACACTTTTTTATTTTTATGGATGACATCCTGCGCGCGCACCGATTTTTGCCCGTTCTCCAAAAAAAAAAAAAAAATCCCCCCCCCCCCCAGCCCCCAACAAAGTCGGTTGTCGCAATCTTCGTTATTGAATTTGCCAGGAAATGAGCTTTCTGCGTATGCGTATTATCGCCACGTGGAAATGTGGCCGTTTTGCCGTCAAATTCATCTCTAGGATTACTTTCAAATTACATGACAATGAAAGTCATAAAGAGAACAGGCGCCATCGTTTTGGATTGGTATTGGGCATGGAGATATCACCTTTTTACAATTGTGCGAAAGGCTGGCGACAGCCAGCGATTATTGCCCAAAAAATTTCTGTGACATTTTGTACAAAGCAGCACATACCAGGTTTTCTGTAGCGAAAAAAGGGTCGACAAGGGCGTCGAGGTATTTGGTGAGCTGAAGGTCGGACAGGCCACCTGGCAGTTTGGCTGCTTCGTGTGAGTCAAAGTAGACAAAATGGAATCGTCTGAAATGACCTTTGATAGATTTGGTAGTATTAAGCATATCTTTGCATCATATTTTAAACATTTCTGTGGAGTGTACAAAATGCTTTAATATTATGAGAATACAAATAAAGACACACTGTTTGTTTGATATTTGTTTTATTGATTGCTATACCAACAAATTGCATGAAATAACCTTAAATAGATTTGGTAATATGCAGCATATCTATTCATGACTTTTTTTACATTTCTACAAAGTATTCACAATGCTTTAATGTTTTGAGAGCATGGGTAAAGCCATTGTTAGTTTGATACGTGTTTCTGTGGTAAAATTTGTTTCCAGCTGAGTACTGACAGCATTCCTTTATTTAAGCAGTATTTTTTTTTTTTTTTTTGCCCTCTCGCACCGATTTTGGGGTACCCAGAGGATGTCATCCATAAAAATAAAAAATTGTGGCCTTATAATAGCAGTACTTTTATACTTTGTAGAAATTGATTATCAATACCAAAAGGAGTAAGCACGGGCACATAACCGATCTTTTTTGCCTTGGGTAGCTAGTTTCTGGTACATGCAAGTGGAAAAGTTCACTATTGTGTTGGGGCAATTTCTATGAATAGTATTTAGTAATTATGACTAGGTTTAATTTTCTGGCTCTGTTTTACTCTCGGGCTACGTATAATTCCCTTGCGCAATAAGATAAGATGAAAATTGAGTAATTCAAATTAATTTTTTTATGTTGACTACAGTACAAAATCCTTATTCCCCTCTTATTCAGCAATTTGTTCTGTGGATGGTCAAGTTTAAATACTGTACAATTTGTTTTTAAAAATTCAAACTCTTTTATCAGAAATTTTAAGTAAACCTTTTCAGATATTTCTAGCAAAACACCATTTCAGAAAATATTATTGTTCAGTTTTGTTCAAATTTGTTGATAAATTATCATATACTAGTTAGTCTGAAGATGTGAAATGTGCACTGAGAAATCCTGCACCCACACACTGTGTTAATATGTAGGTGTGAAATGAGAAATCAGATAATTTGATGTCATTTCTTCACACTGTGTGGATGCAGCGTTAAGTGACATTTTCCTGCTGACAAATGTGTCCCAAGATTTGTTTTGTTTTTCTGTTTTGTTTTTTTGTGACGCATGAATTTTCTGCGTGAGAAGCTGTGTGGACAGTCGGTTAGATAAGAAGCAGACAGCAAAATTGTTATCAACTTTTCATTGAGACCACTTTTCTTTTTTGCAGCAGTGTGACCTTTTACGGTTGTCTTGGAGCAAATGAGACAGAAATCTGATGATGGCAGGGAATTCATCAGAATGACTGGTGGTTAAAAGAATAAATGAAATAATCTAATGCAGCACTGGCAGCATGTTCTAGATGGACAGCATTTTTTTCTCTTTTTTTTAGGGGGGGGGGTTCATTTTCATTAAAAAAATAAAAAGGGGTAACTGTAATTTTTACATTTAGGAATAAAATCACTAGTATGTTTTAACTCCTTTGTTTTAATTGATACTTTTTATTTAAAAGCATCAATGACAATGTTGGACCAATTCACAGATATTTGACATTTACTGTGGAAAAGAACGACGTGCTCTTTGATCTCTCTATCAATTATCATGGCAGATTCAGCGAAATAAAAACCCAGTGGGAAGGCGCCACCTCAATTGGCTCTCCACACAATGGAGATTGATGACTGAACTTTTCTGCCGTAATAAAATGAAAACTCAGCAACGTAATACAGGTGTCACCATTTATTTAAAATATGAATATCAAAGCTTTGATTATGTGTTATATCCAATAAAATCATTTATTAATATAATTCAAGCATATTGTCAACACCAATGATTAGCATACAGCAGATATAGGGGATATACAAGTACTTATCACATTTTTGATATAATATTTAATATATAACAGTTTTGTAGCTAAACTATTTACTTAACAATCATAATGATATACAAACATCCAACTTACTGAATAGTAGTATCATATAAGAACATGTCAGTGTTTATAATTGTCACTTTTTCAGTATCAGTTTTCACATTCTTCTCTTATAAAGTTATACATTTGTATTTATATATACATATGTACAGGATGTTTAAAACCTTTAAATAAAATTGCACAAGTTGTTGTTTAAGAAAACATAGACAAGTCTGTTACCAGCAGTCATTTCAATTTTTTAATTTTTTTTCAAACCACTGTGATTAAGATTTATGCCTAAGCATATAAGTATCTGAATTGCTTTAATGAATATATTGAGTTAAATATTGGTCAGATACCTATTATTAAACCAAGTAAATTACCAGTATGTCTTTCGAGTCAACTAATAGTTTCCCACTTAAAAACAAAAAGACAGAGAATTATTTTCTGTTATTTACTTCTGTTATTCCGAGTGCCTGTTTAGCCTATTGCTCAGTACATAAAACAAAGTGGGAAATTTTTGTTACCAGAAATATTCCATTATAGTGAATCTCGCACCCATTTTTAATACTAACACTTTTCCCTTGAAAATGGTCTTTCACCTTAGCAGTTGTGTTTCATTAAATGCTAGAAGTAATTCTCTGTAGCTTCTACTGTTAAAGGATGGAAGTCATTTATTCTAACCCAGAGCTTTGATCTCTATTGTGGCTTAGAAGATAACAAATGTGTCATTTGTAAGGTGAATTGGATTCTGAGCTACAGAATAAAAGTACAGATAAACCCATTGTTTTCTGAATTATCTGCTGTGTGAAAAAGGGCATCAATCTAAAACTGTGTCTTCCTTCTCTGGTACATAGACTTGTTTATAGAAAAGAAACCTGTATCATGTGTCAAAAGTTTTAAAGATATTGCATTAAAATCTGAGATATTTAAAAAAAAAAAGTGTTTTTAATCACGCCCAAAATTTCATGATTCTACCTTTCTCGGTTTTGGCACACCCAAAAATTAAAATTTTAGCTTTAAAAAAACAATGCCATGCCAGCCTATGTGACTTCTGACAAGTGCCAGTGTCTGTCAGTTTTGACACCTGTCAATGTATTTTTGATTTGATGATAATATTAAAAATGTTTCACTTAAACACAAGTCTTGAAATTTTCAGGGTTGACCAGTAATAATGTTTCAAAAGTCTGTGCAAATCCTTAATGCAAAAGCTTGAGAACTATTGATGTTATTGAACTCTGAAATAAGTAGATTACTGGTAGATGTCTTTTTTTTAGCCACCTGATATATATATATATACAGAGTGCGTGAAGTTAGGTGACATATATAATTGATTTGGGTAACTTAAATTGCAAAGAGAGAAAGATGCTGTGGAGGTTGTAAATTTACGGAAGAATGATTTTTAGAGGTCTTTGCTTATAAATTTAACAGACAGGTGTTTTAATGTTATTTAAATATCTTTATCAATCTAATGAATTGTCATGCGCTCAAACAGCATCTGGCAAGATTTGGTTCTCTGTTCAAATTAGCCTGGGGTAACACATCTTTTATTTCTAATGTTTTGATTCTATTCATTGCCAGTCTGTTAATTTAATTGCATTCAGCCAGAGTGAGTGCACAGTAGCTAGTTTGATCAATTCATTGTGAAGTTGCACCCTGTTGAGGACATCAGTGAGGAATTTTTAAGATGAATTTTGTTATTAGGGACTATAAGTCTAACTCAGATTTGTCTTTTAAGTTTTAAAAAACTTGGCAGTGACAGCTAAGTGGCAGCCCATGGTAGGCAGTTAGTAATTTGTTTCCTCATTATTTTTCTGGTTTGAACAAATTCTGCCCCTACATGCAGCCGTCTTCACTTGGGAGACAAAAGAATGGCTTACATTATTTTTTGGCAAAATTCTGCCATTAGACCTGAAAATTGCAATGGTTGAAGGCGTGTTGGTAGACAAACCCAGTGTGAAGTCATCAGTTACATGTTTCAACAGACATCTTTTTGGAAAAAATGAATTGGCATGAAAATGGGTTACAAGCACACGCCTTTTTATATTCCAATCATTGACAACATGCAAACATACAATATGGCTATCGTTATAAAGGAAATCAACCCATTTGCTAAGAACAGGTAATTTCAGATAACAGAAAATTAGGTTATTTACACATCTGCTGTCAGTTTTGATTAAAATATTGTAGAAACTTCATATATATTATTAATTAATATTATATACAGTATAGTATAAAACAATGAAGGTCAACTGTTATGCAGGACAACACCACATCGTCATGGCTCTGTGACTTCCTGTTGTCCGAAGTCTAGAAGCAAGTTCACAACATGGTGGTCTTGTGAATCATTGTACGTATACGTTGATTCTTTCCTTCACAGCTCATAAGTTTGTTTATTTGTCTTCTGTTTTTCACCTTTTCCAGATTTTCTTTTTTGCATCAGTATTTCATTTGTGCTCTTTTCTCTAATCTGCATTAATGAACCATTTTTTTATTGTCTTTATGTCATCTGATATTATATACATAATATATTATCTTTTGCAATCATTTTTCATGTTTTTTTTTACAAACTAGACTTAGTAAAATCCTATCCCATATTTTGCTATCAACTTCTTGCTGAGAAAAATTCAAGTTTTTCAGCATAGTGTTGCATCTTTATTCTACATTTTGAAGAATATGAGGGAAAGTACCATTTTTTCATCATCATCATCATCATCTGCATGACATGTATGTCTCTTTGTCACTGGTCTCACTTTTTTTAATATATTTGTAATCAAATACACCGCTGTCACAGTGTTAAGTACAATTGCAAGAAGATGTTATATATTATTTATGTGACCAGCCAATATTGTGCGACATTCAGGCATAAGGATGTTGCTGATTGGTGCGTGTTTGGTGCAGACGATGCATCTCCATTTCGCTCATGTCTGTGGTATCAGCAACAATCTTAGACGGACAGTTTGTGTACTTGGTGCTGCTCCAGACCATGCTCTCTCTGCCGTTACGAATTTGTGTAAAATTGGAGAAAAATGTTTTTGATCTCCGACACAAAATTCGCTTGACTTGATGCCGAAACTTCTGGCCTGTTGCGCAGTATAGGAAAAAGTTAATCGAGTGATTAAGATACATGAGAAGTTTTGCACTTGTGTGGATGACCTCTCTGCGACCTTTTTCGTCAATGTCTTGTTCACTATAGGACTGAAAAAAGGCCTTTGCAATCATGAAGACATTTATAGGTAGTGTTGTAAGTACAAATGTGAAGGACACAGTTAGAAGCATTATGGTCAGTTTAATGCTAGACTCTTGAGTTGTCCTACGACGCTCCTTTAGACTTGTATTTTGAAGCTCTTCGCGACTTCGGCGAGCATGAATCACCTGACGAATTATAATACAGTTCATAATTAGAATTGTCCCAAATGGTAGAAAGGAGTAAATCACTGCGTCCACCCAAGGCCATATTTCTGTGATCAAGTGTTTATACTGCGGGCCGCCATCACACTTAGGTATGTCCGACTCTGAGGTGGACAACTCAACAGTCCAAAAGAAATGAAGATTAATGGTCAGCAGCAGCATGAAGAGTGCGCCCATGACAATCTTTGCTCTTGGTATATTGCACAGTTCGCTGGCTTTCAGAGGATGGCAGACGACAATGTAGCGTTCCACAGTCACGGCAATGATAAGCCATACGGAGAAATCACTGGCCGAGTAACCAATCACGGCCACCAGTTTACACGACCAGTCAGCATAATGCTGCACATCCATGCCCGTTAGTTGCCATATCCACAGACGGAATAAACCAAAATACAAAACAACAGTGTCAGCCAATGAAAGAGCTGCTAAATAGAAGTAAGTTGACAGCGTCATCATGGCTTTCTGGCGCAGTACGATAAATGAGAAGATATTCCCAAAAGTCCCAATGACTACTAATATGATAGGGATGTACAGTAACAGAGACTTCTGGATCTTTTCATAGATGTCTGACTCCTGAGGGCAGTTCTTCCTCAAGTATGTGTTGATCATGGTCAGCAAACTCTCCTCGGATATGTTCAGCTGGATCTTGAGGGTCTGCTTCTCCTGCGAGGTCAGCGATGCAAACCGGTTGCAGGAGACTGTGGGGTTAGTGACATTAGGCATCCTGGAAAAAAAAAACAAAGATGTGATTTTTTTTGTTAATTTTTTTCAATGACTGATGAAGTGAGAGTGTCTTTGTCTTTTATCACCATTTCCAAACCTTGCCATTCTGAAAAAGAACCGAATTATGACTTAACTTATGGTTATGAAAGGTGAGAGTATTGGAAGTTATTTCCCCTTGTCAGGAATGTTGCATATAGTTGTAGATTTTCTCCCTCAAGTTGGGGTTTGAAAATTATTAATTGTAATTCATTTTTATTTCACTTTAAATGACATAATTTTTTTTCCATTTTGCTGTGGCTCGATCACTTCTTACAAAATTCCCATTATTTATTTGCTGCCAGTTAATTTAAAACCAATGTACTGCTAGCCCATCAAATCTAGTACAATATTTACCGCTGTCATAAACTACTTGCAATACAAATCTTTTGGAAAAAAGGAAATGTGCTTTCTCTTGATGCTACATGTAACTTATACAGGTAAAATGGTTTTGATCAATAACACCATGCTAAATAAAAATGCATAAAATTTTTCGGAATATATTGTCTAAATTTCAAAACTGTAGGTGCTAATTGTGTGCTGCAGCCTGGCTATGGCAGTAGATGAACTTTATCTGGTGTAAAACTCTGGAGTATTTTCTTAGTTTAAAACAAGACCTTGTATTGTGATCTTTTTCTTGTCCTTGACCCCTGCATAATAATAATAATAATAATAATAATAATAATAATAATAATGTTTATTTATTTATTTATTTATTTATTTACAGTCTAAAATCCATAAAATGTTCAGTAGACTTTACATGGGTAAATGATTAGAATAAGATGAATTAAGTTAATAAATAAATAGCATATGACCTCTGTAAAGTCTTCAAACCGTTTCCATTTGAATTGCAAAAAAAAGACATGCAATTTAAAGCAGGATTACTTCAGAAAAAATAATCCATTTGATAGATATTTAACTTTATGCTGACCTTTTCCTCAGTAGCCACGTCACCTAGGGTACGAGGTTTGTGTGATAATAATGGCAAGAAGCTGATTTATGGCGTCTTGTTTATTAGCTGAAACTACATCTTTTTTATTGCGGGTGATATTTGGATGAGTTTCCAGTTGTGTGTGTATTAGGCTGAGCATGAGGGACTTCTGTGCACCAAAGTACACAGTCCTTTGAGAAGACTTTATCAATTCTGGATTACTTGAGTCTGATATCAAGTATTTGCCCCAAGAGAACACTGGAGTAGGAGAGCAATAGTTCAATCAAGTTGGTGTTTTTTTTTATATCAGGTCATTTGAGTGTATCGGCCAATATATGCTCAAATAATTTCCTTTTTTTTTTCACTAGGCAAAATAATTTACAGTTTGTAGTTATTTATATGCAGGATTGTATTTATTTATGGTTTTCATCTATGAAAAAAATCTACTTTGTTTGGTAAGGAAAAATACCCTAAAATCTAAATTTCTCAAGGTGTCCCAGTAAACTTTATCAATTTCATTTTCAACTGGGAATTTTTATCACCAAATACACTGGCCGTGAAAAGTTGCCAAATTCTGTTCTCAACCAACACAATTACATCTACTCTACTGTCACATCTAACACATTTATTACATACAACTAATAAGAAAAGCTAATTCATGTTGCTTAATGACAAGGTGACTGTGATTGTGACATTTTACAAACTAAACTGCTAATGATCCACCCAACATGGTCAGGATATACTAGTGGGCCAGATTTGGTCTTAAAATGCAATTTAAGTTCACAAGTGATCCTACACGATCTTAATCATTACAGCAGTAGTCTTAAAATGGACTGAATCTGCTTTTAAGATCAAAAATGATCTAACATCTACTTAAGTGGTCAAGCAGTTTCCTCCCCTCACAATGGGGGATACCTCCCCTAACAATAGAGGACACCTCTGCTCACAATAGGAGAATGTGTAAGGGGAGACAACTTAATTGGCTGCCAGCCTAGAAATGGTCTTACTCATGTTTTAAGAGCATGTAAGACTATTTGTGTTCTTAAATTGCACTTTAAGACTAAATCAGGCCCACTACTACTAGTGATATATCTCTTGTATTTGACTTGAGACTTCAACATCTCTGTTGATTCCATAATAAGACTCCAGGGAGACTGTACTAAGTATATATATACTGTATGTCAGGTGCACTGGTGTGTGCGTAGGGGTGTGGGCGTATGTTTACCTCGTAGAAGATCTTCATCATCTTTAATGAGTAAATATTTATCATTAGGCCATCATTCCTCTTAGCTTGGATTTGACCACCTTTGAGAATTTGAAGAAACTTGAAGTGTTGTTATTGTTATGGACTCAAATGTTTGGACTTCACCAAAATATAAATCTCTGTTTAAGCCAAACAGATAAAAAGTGCATTTTGCTATTGTTAAGCATATTGTGGCTTTGATTACCCATGTTTTTTACTATCCTGATGTCATAAAAATCAAAAGTTGATTGAATTTCAATTGTATTATACTGTGCGCACACACGCACACGTACACAGACACATGCACACGCACACAGACACACGCACACACACACCATGATCTAGAGAACATTCTTTAGTGCATTGTTTTAAATGAAAATAAAAAGTGGGTCTCATCACTGGAAATAAAAAGGAAAACTGTTGGAAATGCTGTCAAAAGTTGTTTTTGGGTACATTAATTACATCTCATTACCATACTGCCCATATATCAGATATTAAACAATTGATGCAGAAATTTAATGATATCATTCTATATGCTGCATTGCACAATAATACATCTGTGAGATGGACTGATGATAATCTTACACAACATGCACTATTTAGCTCTGTATATTTCTTTAGCTTGAGAGACCACTTAAAGTGCATCATTACATTACTGTTATGTCTTGTTTGTTCAAGCACTTCAACATCCACACACTGAATAATCATTTCCCTTTCTGTTCACATTGGAAAGATGTGTTGGCAAAGCTTGTTTTCATAACTGAAGACTAAAAACATTTTCTCTTCTTGAAGGAGAAACCTTTTGGTATTTGTGGCACTACATGGAGAAATATTAGCAAGATGGGACTGACATGGTGTGTCGATACTACCAAACATCTGTCAAAATTTACAACTCATGGTATCCAAATGGGCGGGTAGAAAATCCCAGATGGGACAGATTTAAACAACTTAGTCCTACTCCCAATTTTCTTGCTCTTTCAAAGCCAATCTACAAGGAAGACATGTTGCTGTGTTTATCTGTCTCATTTAGCTGAAAGAAGGCATTGGGGGTTTCCAATTATAGACATTGCCAACTAGACTAAGGCACTGGCAGTATATTGGTATATCACTACGCTCTATGTTGAACTCTACGGGGACATACCTGAGCTAAAAGATATTGTAATCATGGTAATTTCCCAAAGCTACAAGTAATTTTGGATATTTCTCATGGTTATCCTGAAATTAATCTGGCAGTTAGTCTTTTAATATAGAGTGGGAGGAACAGATTTTACAACTGATTTGAATGTTTCAGGGACCTTGAGTTTTAAGACAAATCAGGGTTTTATACATTTTTACTATCTCTCCCTAGAAGAGGTGGGTTGGGGGGTTGAGGGGGGGGGGTATTCAGTGTAGTTCTCTGAGCATCTCCACATTGCCAGCTGAAATCTGGATCACCTCCAGGAGTAATTACATTGATCAATACGTAGAATGGACACATCAGATACGCCTGAAAACCAATTAATTTTGCTATTTGTACAACCAGTAATTAGCTATCATCTTATTGGCCCAGTATTGATGTAAGGGTTGTTATGCTCAGTCAGTTAGTAAATCAAGGTTTTCCATTGTAATCTTTTGTCTTGTTCAGACTTATTTCAGCATCAGAATAGCTTTTAGACTATTAATCCTGGGAGAAAACACTCGCAATGCTGAAGTTACCAATTGTATTTATGAATATTGGGGATTTCTTTTTATCATGATTTTCTTTGTTTTCTGGTGACATGCTGTAATATAGCAGCCAAAAGGTTATAATGATACGTAAATGACACAACTAAATTTATATAATGAACTATATCATTTTTAGTAATACAATCACATATTTTAAATGATATAACTTTTGCAAACCTGCTCAGCATCTGTCACTTTAAGTTAAAAAAACAGGTATAATAGTTGTATTTGTTGACTGTAATTTGCTTATTTTCAAGAGTTGGTTTGACCTAAAATTAATTCTAGTAACCAAAGTCTAATTAACCAATTTTACATTTTTTTTATCAATCACAGTGATTTATTTATTTATTCATTTTTGAAAAATGCCGTACCAATTAAGATCTGCATGTTTAAAAAATCATTCAAAAGAAAAAAAAAGATACTGAAAGAGGATTTTCCTATCAAATATCTGGAAGTTGGTGCTGAAACAATTCATTTTTTTTCTTAAAAGCACTAACTTCATTTTTCAAAAGAATATAAAAAAGTAACATGTTCTGTTTGCAATATTTTCATTTACTAGTTTTGCAGAACCAATAAATTTATTCTTTATAGATAATCTTATGAAGCCTGGGTTTTGTGATGGATTCAAAACTGACTAATGAAGCCTGCCAGATGTTTCCAAGAAAAGAAAGAAAAAAAAAACAGTTCGATACAACCAAATGTAATCACAGTTTATCCTTATAAATAAGTAAGTAAAAGAATAAGACAAAGTAATGATTCTTTACTGGTAATCTTTTTCTAGCTAACAACAATTTAAAAAAGATTGAATCTTAATCCAGAAGAGTTTGAGATATTTTGAGTCAAACTGTAATCTCAGCAAGACTTTCATCTTCTCCAACAAGTCTTGCAAACACTTCTTCAAAATTAGAAAGAAAAAATCACAAAAAGAAAACTAATACTTACAAATCAAGACTTAACCCAGGCAAAGTAATGTTCATGGCTCTCTGGTCTGAGGGTGGAAAAAATGCCATTTTCTTATCAAATCCTGTTCCTGTACTGAAGAAGTTCAAGAGAGTTCTTTTTGGTGACTTTGTTCAATAAGAAAATCCATTCATATCAAAGTTAACCATCGCTAACACCAACAGTAAGGAAGCAATTCCCAAGGACCCTGCCTTTGTAGTTTTGAGAAGAAACTCTGTGAAAAAAACCTTTTAACAGTTCCTTTCAAAGAATCCAAGAACTACAAGCTTGGCATGTTTCCACAAGAAAATCCAAGAACAACTAACTGGATTTCAATCCAATAGTAAAAATCCTGCTTAACAGATGTGCTAAGAATCTCCCAAGTCGCATTAAGAATCTCTAAGAATGAGGATAACTATAATTGCGTTCAGTCCATAAGCTGAATGAATCAATGAATGAGGCAGTCACAGCGGAAGGCTGGTCTTATAAAGTGGTAATTAGCATAGACCACTCCTCAACACACTGACTGGCTGCCGTACTGACTGGCTGGCGTGCTAGCTTGGCTCTAGTGCTGTAGAGGAGGTGGAGGTGGTTAGAAAATATAACCGATAAAATACGTTATTCGTCTGTTCAGACAAAAGTGAGAAAAAATCCCGAACTGGTTCATATCTTGCTGACCTATACAGACAATCAAATATGCATACCTTGGGGTGGGAGTGGGTTTGGGGATGGGGGGTTGGGAGATCTTGGGAGGTGGGTGGGGCAGGAACCTGCGTCTCACATTGTCATGGTTACCAGCTTTTCCATATCAGATGCACAGTTCTAGCAAGCAATACTACAGCATTACAGTTGTTGATAATTGTTTCTGTAAATATGCCTATGCCTCAAATCTACAGATCAAATTATATTGTGGAGAATTCTTAAAGAGATAAATACAAGAGTGAAGAGGAGTTTAAATTTAAATAGTTTTATTTTATTAGTTTCAGTGGTGAAATTCTTTACCCAAACCAGTTTTTTTTTTTTTTTTTACTTATTCATATTTTGCCTGTATATGCGTTAACATGTGTAGACTTTCCCAGTGTAATTGCTGCCACTTGCTGTATGATGATAGATGGTGTAGGATGCGTCTGGTCAGTAATGACTCTCCTCTATGGATTTAAAATTGTAGAATTTCCCAGTGTGATTGATGACAATTCTGTAACGCTTAAATGGAACTTTGGCAAATTCATCAGCAATGACACTCTTTTTACAAATTGAGATTATTTTGAAGAAATTCCCCAAATTATTGCCAGCATTTTCTATCTCAGGGGGAGGTGGAGAATTTATTGAACTGAATTAGATTTTCTGAGGAGAAGGTTTGGAGGAATATTTGTTTTCACTTCAGGCATTTCACCATGGTGATATACTCAGTGGGGGATTTAAAGGGAAGGGGGTCAGGGGGGTTGGAACCCCCCCTTCAATTTCTGAAAAAAATCACACCAAAGGTTCCCTTTTCAAATTAGACTTTTGACTAGCTGATTCAAAGTTCTTAAAGGTTCTGTACCAAATGGCACCATTTGCCCTCTAAAACACCAACGAGGGGTGGAGGGTTGGCTTCGCATCCACGCCCCCATTCAAATAATTCTGGATCTGCCCCTGATACTCGTACTAGTTATCATAAAATATATGTTACACTGAAAGTTAAGTTATAGAAATCAGTATTCCCTTCATTGAAGTGAGATAAAGTTGTCATCCCTTGTTCTTATTTCACATCTTCTGTGGACAACCATTAATTCACATTATTGACGAGAGTTACACAACTCATTGGGGTGTTTATTGTTACATATTGGAATCGGTGGGTTATGTGAATGACGTCTCTTACACAAATTGGAAGGTCTTCAAGCAAATGAAGAAGCTTAATTGGCATATATAGAGAGTGATGCTTTGGAAATACTTCTTAATCCTGTAAAACCCGTGAATAAAAAATATTTTTTGAGAAAAAAAATTAGAACATCTATAGCATTTTCAGTGTTGTACAGTAGAAGCTAACATTACACTTTCATGCCTTTGAAGCCTATCATGTGTAGTAATTTTTATTACATGTAGTTGGCAGGAAAATTATGGTTTCACAAAAATGATAGCATAATGA
>NW_019775599.1:18373-75118 GCF_001039355.2 Lingula anatina
CCAGGCGCTAAGGGCCCCTTTACACTGGACGGCGTCCTTTCTGCGTCCAGCTGTACGTCCCCATTTGAGCGTTAAAAAATATATAATACTTTACGTGCCGACAATGGCCGATCATTTAGCATTCATTCTTATACAAAATCAATGCTCGTGCCTCCTTATCAAGACCACAGCGATGCCAAATTTCATGGTCGCAGAAAGGACGCAGAAAGGACGTCGTCCAGTGTAAAGGGGGTATAACTCATCCCTACTTTACCCTCAACCCGGACCAAAGAGAGGTATTCATTTTCACTATGTATTCACAGATATTTCTCTCGCTGAATGCAATCACGCTAGGAAATTAAGACGTGCCCTCCTGGTATTGAGTAGAATGCAGAAAAATTGTTTACTTACAGTGCTAAAGTTGGAGTGCTAGAGACGGAAAACTCGGACAAGCAGTCTCATAAATGTTGCTAAAAACGTGATTAGAATCCTTCATTGTGACATTTTAGGCCCATCTTTCGCTGAAAGCTTAGGTCTTAACTTCTGTCCTTCGAGATAAATAACATATAACAGTTTCAACAATTTCCAGTTGGTTGATATTCAACTACGTTTTTGAAGCGACTTTTATTTACAACTTTTTTTTAAAAAGATAAAATGTAACCAGAGGGGGCACCCGGATTTGAACCGGGGACCTCTCGATCTGCAGTCGAATGCTCTGCCACTGAGCTATACCCCCATCACAACAATCGCAATGGAATATATTAACCATATTTTTGAAAGTATAACACGATTCTTGCAGAGATAAGAGATTTGACCTGGTTACGTTAAGTCGCAATCTCCTCGTCTCAACTGAAGCATTTTGTGCTCATCAACGAAACGAGGAGAAATGCAACCTGCGCATTTATCCACGGTTATCTATTTTTCATTTTATTATGTATAGCCTAACATTAAACCCCAGTTTCTGTTGACATAGTAGGCAATGATTAAAATGCAAGTACAAGAATAAAAAGAGAAATGGGTAAGTGGGATTAAATGTTATGTACACACACTGGACAATAGAAGTGTCACCCCCTGAATCAGAGTAATCAAAGAAACCTGAAGAGGCGGGATATAAGCACTATGCTTTCCACTATACTTCCTCAAAACGACACTAAAAAGCAGTTTAAATCAAATCAACCAGACGGTAATTTTAAAGTTCAACTTACTAAACACTGAAAGGCTTTGCCACCAGGCTCAGTTTATTTCAAAAAGCGACCTTTTTGCGCAAGCGCAGACGTTTGACACCCGTGTGTATATCTTTTCAAACAGCAATGGAATAATATCTACGCGGTGAGGAGTTTCTAAAAATATGAATATGTGCAAATAAAATGGCTTAGAGTACAAGCAACTTGCAAAATAGCGAAATTAGTTTAAAAAACCCAAAACAAAATCATAGAGTAAATAAATACGAGCCATTTGGCATGTAATAGGCCTACGTATTGTTTGAACAGATATATGAATGTTTTAATTAAGAGTTTAATACTTATATGCAATATCGAACAAAAATAATAAGACATTTTAATTAGCCATTAATACATTAATTAATTAATCATCACCAAAATCTAATCATTTCTTCCTTCGCCCATTTGTGACCTACGCTGAAAATTTAATTCATAGTAGAGTTCACCGGTGAATGATTAACTCTAAATTTGAAAGTAGTCGTTTATATCACCCAATTGTATGTGAACTAAAAGGATAAAATGAAGACAGCTACAGAAATGAATTAATAACAATAATGAAGGTAACAATAATAATAATACGAAAACTTCAATTACGTAACCAATTCGGGTAAATACACAATGAACCTCCAGGAATGAATTTAGATATATTATGATAATAAAATTAAATGTAATATTATACAACACTTACACAACTTAATAATAACACTTACATAAAATTTGACCTCTGAACATTCATACTGGTGACTGTAACTATTTTCCAACAATAAAAACAACTAAACTAAAAACAGCATTGGTATTTTCAGGGCTGCCTCTCCCGCCTCTCAAACTGACTTTTTTCTCATGATTATTTAAATATCTTAATACAGTATCTTCTGGATTGGGGGACCCACCGATCACGTCTGTGCGTGGGGTCTAAAAGTTATGTAACGTCCGTGCGTGGAGTTGAAAAGTTCCGCAACGTTTGCGCAGTGTTGGTGTTCCACATACAGTACAAAGATAGTGTGGCATCATTCTTGTTTGCAGAGTTTTCCCTCAGTTATCTATTTCTGAGGATGTTTTCAACGAGGTTCTGATCTTGGGATTGAGCTGGCCATTAGGGAGAGGGAGGGGGGGAACTGGTTCGCACATAACCATTCTACTGTTGCGATGGCTGTCCGTGGAGAAGCATTATCATGCTGAAAAAGGTGATCTGGGTCCCCAAAGATTGCTCGACTGAATTCTTAAGTTTCCTTATCAGTACTTGGATGTAATGGTCTGTGATTCCGCTGACTACTGCCAGCTCGCCTAAACTGTAGCTTTTTAAAAAACTTTAGCTAGTTTTTTTCATTGGCTGTACAAAATTCTTTTTAGAAACTGAATAAAGAACATTGGCTTATGACATGATTGTAACATGATCTGTGTCACTTAACGCATTGCGTTAGAGGTGACACTTTTTTCCTAGGGAGTATAACACAGAGGGCGCCACTAACAAAGAGGAAGGGGCAATAAGGGGGAGGAAAATGGGAAGCAAATCCCTTGCCGATAAATGTTATCGGCAACAATTTGATCAAAACTGAAATCTCCTCACCCTTATGGTATAGGAGAAGACAGCAGAATTTACTATGTAAAAAGAATTTTAAATCACCTCTCCGCCCCCAAGGACAGTCCAACCGCCTGAACAGAAATCTAATCGGTTTATACTGAGTTTATCAGCTATCTACAAAAAAGAAAAAAAATCGAAACTAAAATCTCTACAAACGCACAAACGCACAAACTCACAATCAAGCAGAGCAATTGATTTGTGATTCCTTTTTCACAAGTAACAAACTCACGAACACTCAAGTCAGCAGAACGCTGGACTGACGAATTAATTTCTGCAAGTAATACAGGAGGACGATCACAGTGCACAGAGGTTGAGGGTACTGGAGGAGACGGTTCTGGTGTACTGTACACTGCGCCTGTCCAGTTCGCATCATAAGCCGTCGCTATACGGTAATGGTAGACCTGCTGACTCTTTTTCTCTGATGAATCCACCAATTTGAGACGTGTCGCTCCACGTAGGGACTGTTTTGTGTTAAGATTAAACACCGTCGCCCACGCTCCCTTCTCAGTGTCATCCAGTCTCTCTAGCTTTATGTACACCTTGGCTGCGTACGGAAGATTATACGACACCGCAACTTTCCTAGTACCTTCTTTCGGAAGTACGCTAGTTATAGAAGCACAAGGGGGTGGAAGAGTCAACCATCTTGGTGTACTATATGCAGCAAACTCCCATTTTTTGGTGCGACTTACACGCAGGCGATAATAATAGCCCCATTTATTTTTTAACTCTGAGTCGATGAGCACTGTCTCTCTGCTTCTCTCTTCCTGCCCGTCACAGACTGCGAATTGGGGGGAATGTTGGGCGACGTCTTCCCACTGCGCACCATCACCCAGGCATTCTGAACGCTGCAACGCGATATAGACATCACCCTGGTATTTCGCCATAATGTAGGCCGTCGGCGAAGGTTCGTCATGATGATAATCCACCCGTTCGATGCTTAAGTTTTGTGGTCTAAGGTCTGATGAAGGTATGGCATCGCTGAATCCTGCGGAATCTGTGTCCACTTCGATCTTCCTAGATACTACGAGACGATAGTGACAACGTGGATTATTTTTTTCCAAAGCATCAACTAAATACCATTTCTTATTCTTGCCTATTTTTCCAGTGTCTTGGACAACCTGCCACGAAGTCAGGCTGCCATCGTCACACCTCTGTAGTTGCACTCGCACACTTCTATTCCTGAATAGCTCTTCAAACTGGAATGACACTTTAACGTTGCTGGTCCCAGGGATGGCCTCTACTTTAACGATTTCAGGGGTAATGGTTCCTGAGAAGATAAACGGATAAATAGATTGGGGAGACCGGAGCTAGTTGGCCCAGTTAGACTCTTTTGGCCTTGTAGAGCCAACTAGGAATGGGTTAGAGTAACAAAACCGGTTTCAAAGTAAGCCCCATGAACTAAGCTACGTATACAACGTCATTATTTTTCAAACATAATGCCAGATGGCTCACAATTTGACAAAAAACACAGTTAACGTCAAGGGGGCCAACTTGCCCCGCCACGGGGCAAGTTGGCCCCAGGGTCGGGGCAAGTTGGCCCCCCTATACGAAAATGAAGTATATACCTCATGTAAACGCCTTGAAATACATTTTTATACATTTTTAATTTATTGAATTGATTTTTGATAGTCTTTGGAGAATAAATAGTTCAAATGAGGCAGAAGTTTCCGTACGTTACGTTGTGTGTGTGTGTGTGTGGGGGGGGGGGGGGTATGTGGTGCAAGAACCAAAATATCTATCAATAAATTTTATTTTGTTTTATTTAAGAATAAATTAATAATGGTATAAGGCAGGTTTTTAACGAATGAAAACGAATAATAAATTTTCGTTTTAAAAGAAAATAACAAATTCAGTTTTAAACCACTGAGTTTATTTCAACAATGGTCTCTAGCTGGGGGAGGGGTGGAAAATCGCCTTGGGGCCACATATAACACTATAAATACAAAGGGAATCCCCTTACAATGAATTAAGGCAAAATAAATGTTTTTCTAAGGAGAGTCCAATGGATTTGCTTTTTAATGCATACAATCAACAAAACATTTCTAATATAAATTTTAGAAAAGAAACCAGAGAGCAAATTAAATAAAATCAATGTGGTGTTCTTGATGTTTGCAGGTATGTTCTTTGCAGGTATTGTGTGTGTGTGTGTGTGTGTGTGTGTGTGCGTGTTGGGGGGGGGGGCAGAGACGGAGGTGAGAAGTAGACTAGCTACATCTAAATATCTAAATGTGACTATCCTGACATTGACTTGTGACTTTGTCCCCTGCATCCTGCACACAAACGACGTTTGTCCTTAAACGCATCTGCAGAGACAATTTTCATACTACAAATATGCGCATACATCTACTTCTATCCCCCTTCCCCCAATCCCATGTACTGTTCTTGAAATTGTCATACACTTATATAGCCCGAAATAACAATGTTATGTAAGTCTTAATCCGTACCTCGCCTGCATTTCCATTCTCTGGACACTAATTTTACAATCTCCGGAGCTGCTGTAATGACAAATCTACATATCACGGCGGCAATTTCCATTTTTTTTCTTCCGAGGCCTAAAAGAGAAAAGATTTAATAGTAAAATGACACTTCCCTAGACATCCATACTCTTCCAATTGTAGATCAGGCACACACTTGGGACTTTCCCTGACTCATTACCACAAAAAAGAACTGAAAAAGATGTTTTGATTTGACTTTTATAACTTATACTAGTTCTGCTAACTAAAATTATTTTGAAATTACTTTTTTCCACACAGAATTTATTCAACACCACACATTTGCTGCCTTGGGTTTCTTGCTAAATTGCTTTCAGCTAAAGCGGCTTAGATGTCTGGCATGCCTACTGAAGCTGCTAAACGCTAATTTAAGGCCGGTGATAGGGTTAAATACGCTTAGAATCATGTTTTTGAGTTTTTTGTGTGTTTATATTAATCAAAAAAGTATCTAACGTTGGATGTTATAATTTTTATGAATTTGCATCGCAAAATGCGTCTTTTGATGACTTTTTCAACCGGCACGCGCCCCAGTCAGGCTGACAACTAAGCCACGCCTCTGTTACTAAGGACCGTTGCCATGAGGGGGTCGGAGCACAGTTAATGAGTTATAAGCCGATTACGTGTGCGGTAATAGGTCATAAATCTTACATCAGCTTTGCAGAGAAGAAGTCTAGCTAGTACACTATGGGGAAGAGAAAAGTTCGTGTTAAGGGACGGATGTACCCAAATATAGCTAAAAATCGTCATTTTTGGTTTTTTATGTCTAATTATTGGTTAAATGTGTATTTAACGTTTAACAGAATAAAATTTTTACACTTTGAACAAAAAATATGTTTTTTCTGAGGATTCTGATGCTGCACACATCGGCACCGGTGGCCTGGTCTATGCCCCGCCTTCGTTGTCAAGGGCCGTTGGCATGGTTAAACTCGGTGGGCGGACCTCAGCAGCATCAGCCCGACTCGAGAAACAATAGAACAGGGATGCGGCATACCCCCTTTGTCATAAACAGCGATCGGCAAAGCAGTGCCTATTGTTCCGCTTAAGCTGTTTTGATAGTCGCTCTTGATTGTGATCAGCGCTAAGATGAATCTTTTCCGACACATTGGATTTGCTCGAAATACGCGTTCTCCTTGAATTGCCTGTTGTTACACGCGCTCTTTCGATTTTCTTGTTAACTTTTTGAGATACGCAAAAAAAAAAATGAAAATTCCGTTGCTTGCTACCCGTGACAGCAACCGTATGCACTGTGTGTACAAATTTTTTTGCCAAAAATGATATTATTTTGTATAAATTTAGTGTATTTTTCACGGAATATAAAAGAAAATCCTCTGCTTATTAAAGTCACCTGTATGTACAAATCCCCCCCCCCCACCCCCCCCCGGCTTGCAAACTGAGGTATACAATGTCTGTAACCTTAACAAGTTTTATCTTAATCGTCCATCTAACTGGAACTTCCTTTACCTCTTAATTGGAGGGTTCAGTGGCCCTCAACTCTTATATACCTTCTTTCTTCAGAATATCGAACGCATTCTTGCTGGCGATATTTATCTCAGGTAAAAATCTGCCTGAGTGTTATTTTCAAAGAGCAGCTCCCGCAACCCTAGGGGCACTAGATAAAATCTGGACGCCAGGTTTAAGAAGGAGCTAGAGAAACAAAGGAAGAATTTTTCCTGCAAAGCTTCAAAGAGTTGTGACACGGACTTGACCCAGCTAACCCCTCCAAACTAACAGGGTGACATGGGGAATTTTTACAAACAAATAATTAAACTTAGATGTATCAGAGCTCTGTCGTGTCGTACAATTGGTTGTTTTTGGGAGCCATGCATCCACATGTAAGGTGAATGAAATCGTATGTTAGTTCAACTCAGAGGCGGATACAGGATTATTCGAAGGGGGGTTCCACGTATGTGAAGCTAGCCTCCTTTTAAATAAATACACCGTTCTGGGTAATAAGAATATTGAAACTTTTTTAATTGCGAGAATATTTCTGACTAAATGATGTTTTTATTATTAATGGAAATTAAGCTGCGATGTGTGGTACATATGCTGTGATTACGCTGTCCTTCATCTCTTGCATTAGTCTACATTTTGCTGGGGATTCCGTGTTTTCGAACCATTTTTCGCTTGGCGAATGTGGACAAGACCGCCTGCGATGCTGCTATTGTGTGCACATCCTAGAGCGCATCCCTAACCCTTTCCCCGACGGCAATTGACGTGGCCACTGATTGCTTGAGTCATTAGGGCTTACATGATTGCCTGTCAATCATTCTGGGAGTGCTAGCGGTAACCCCTTGAAGTTACTAACAGGAGGTGAGATTGATACAAAAAGAAGATTTTCTGACATCCAAATGCATGCAAACAAGCTAATTTCAACCGGCAATAGAGTACCCATCTTCGCGATCGTCAGAACGAGAACAGGTAAAGCTGTCAACAATTTAATTTGCTAATTTGGACAACTAACATCCCTGAAAGGGTTTTTGCTCGTTTTCTTTGCTTTCAATATTGACGAGATAGCGTTATCTTAGCAAGCTATAACTGTCTACCTGTACACCTGAGGGAAACCAAATTCACCATGCTAATTATGAAAAGTATGCACTAAAAGTGCTTTTTAAGAAATTTTGATTGATCCTCTCTTTTCTAATTTATAGACTTTGAAAGTGAAAATTCCCTAATATTTTGATGTAATTTCACGTTTTTATAGATAAAATCAACATTAAGTGTCTGAAGAAAAATCCCTGACTCCATGCTGTAGTACTTTGTTCAAGTGTTATAATGCCATCAAAAGCAAGTTTATAGCTGTCCAGGTGCCTGAGAATATCAGGTGTATAAAAATGGTGTTTTTGTCCCCAAAATCCCAATATTACGTCACACGATGAAGTTGAAGCTGTGTTCCAAGCATAATTAGATATTTTGAAGATACATTAAATGAATGTGACAGGAATAAAAAAGTCAAGACCTTTATTTTAAGAGAAAATCTCAAACCTACATTCCCACCNATTTGCTTTGAAAGTGAAAATTCCCTAATATTTTGATGTAATTTCACGTTTTTATAGATAAAATCAACAATAAGTGTCTGAAGAAAAATCCCTGACTCCATGCTGTAGTACTTTGTTCAAGTGTCATAATGACATCAAAAGCAAGTTTATAGCTGTCCAGGTGCCTGAGAAAATCAGGTGTATAAAAATGGTGTTTTTGTCCCCAAAATCCCAATATTACGTCACACGATGAAGTTAAAGCTGTGTTCCAAGCATAATTAGATATTTTGAAGATCCGTTAAATGAATGTGACAGGAATAAAAAAGCCAAGACCTTTATTTTAAGAGAAAATCTCAAACCTACATTCCCTCCTTAAGCGGTGACTCAACAGCAAAAGATGATTCATCTCAATGCAGTATGACGTTATAGCTATACGGAATCAGGTATGGAGAATTACACGACTTAAGGACTACAGACACACATAAAAGATATTATTTAAAGTTACATGTACCATTAAAGAGATTATGTATAATTACTTGTCTCTCACATCACGGGACAATGTTCCAGAAAGGTAAAACAGATCAATGGTGACTCCAGAACCCTGTATGATAATGCCCTTGTGTGATTCACGGTACGAAGAATATTCCTGTTGGTTTTTTCCTAAATTAATAATACTTCATTTTTATTTTTGTTGGGGTTGGGGGGGATGCATTTCACTTTTTGTCCGAGTTTATTAGGGTCTTAAACACCAGGCCCAGCCAAAACTGCCGCTGCCGACATCTTAAATCTTTCTCCACTTTATTCCCATTGGTCTCCCACTCCAGATATGACCTGTCTTTCACGCTGTACGGAGGCCACATGCCTGTCTTGGTAGGGGTTCTGAAGGGAAAGACTGCTAATTTAGTCCTGTACACAGTTGGTGGTTTGTTCAGTTATGCTTTATTTCCAACAACTAACATAGATGGCACCCATTTATCACTCCCAGTGTGTGTGTGTGTGTGTGTGTGTGTGTGTGTGTGTGTGTTTATGTATTAGTGCGTGTGTACGCGCGCTCAAAGAATGGTTAAATGTTTACCTTTAAACAATATGAAGAACCAAACCCCTGTAGTGTCCATAAAGGGCGCAGTGTGGGAGTAACAAACAATTTACCACCATGTAAATATGAAGCCGAACATTAACGAGGAAGTACAATGTACCTGTTGGTTCAGGAGAATTAATCTTCGCAAGAAAAAAAAAATGATCAGAAAAACTTCAAGACGGAAAAAAACAATACGTACCCTTCCCGTGCAAAAGTTGTCCATGCATCCATTATTTGTTTGCTTAGTGTCTTTTCAGCTTCACTCGGCTTAATGTCCCCAAACAACGCTGTATCCATGACATCGCCAAAAACAAAGTACAACTCGTCCATGTGAGTCGCTCCCGAAAAAATTGGCCAATGGGAAAATGACGGTCTGTGGTTGAAATAATAGAAATACGTGTTCGTAACTCCTGAGGCGACGTCGGTGTAGTTGCTATGGCTACTAAGTGAAAAGTAATCGTTTAGTATATCGATATACGCGCGACGTAAATTCGCTGAGGTGTGTTGTAATCCACCTAAATATTCAAATAAAATTACTTCATGAATGTGGTTTACGTTGACAGGAAACTGTGTTTTGACATACTCCTCTATGGTCGGGAGATCTACCATCCTATTAAGTTGGCCAATGAGGCCAAGAAAAAGGGTACTCTCATCTTTAACGATTCCGAGCATGATCGGCAAACCACTCAAATGTTCCGGATTAAAGTCTTCTTTTTTCAGAAAGTACCCGTCCACGCGCGGTGTCACTATGGGGCCAAAATGTTGTTCTTTGTACTCGTGATACGCACGTTGAAGCTCAGCGACAGATTTACGTTTCATGCACTCGAGAAGACGGCGTTTGCTATCAGCACATAACATCCGGGCAATCTCTATACTATGGTGTACCACCGAATCCGAGGACAATGGGAGATTTGGCGCGGCATTCAAATCCAGCTGATAAAGCCCGCTTTGCAAAATAGCCCTATTAAATAATCCCCTGGACAGTGAACTTAGAGCTAGAAGAGATATCGACGCTCCACCCGCTGAATTTCCAAAGAGCGTCACCGAAGAGGGATCACCTCCAAAAGTTTCGATATTTTCTCTGACCCACTCCAGTGCCGCCACCTGGTCAAGAAGAGCCATGTTTCCCGGACTCTCAGCGACGCCTGTCGTGAAAAATCCGAACAGCCCAAGACGATAGTTTAAAGTTACAACGATTACGTTACCATGAGAAGCTAACATGGAACCGTCAAAATTCATCCCTGTACCCCATTCATACGCACCGCCATGGACGTAAACCATGACCGGAAGGGATTGGGTTATTTCTGTCACGTGACCTGGAATAAAAATATTGAGGCTAAGACAGTCTTCACTTGTTCTGTTGTGTGGAAAGCGCTGCTTAATGTACTCTTTCGTGTAGACCACATCAAACATGGGGCTCAAGTCCTGCACGCACATTGGTCCGAATTCCGTTGCATCCAGTACACCGGCCCAGCAATCTACTTTCTGAGGAGGTTCAAATCGTAGCGTCTCTAGTGGGGGATTTGCAAACGGAACACCCAAGAACTGAGTGACGTCACTGCCATCGTTTGTTGTAACTGTCTGTCCCCGTAGTTGACCTAGCTTTGTGTTTATCACAACTTCTACTGTGTTAATAGTGCTATGACTGATGGCACAGGTCACTGATAACAGTAAAGGCATCAGGAAAACGTGCAAATAGCTAAGGAAAACCATTCTACCACTAATGTTCGATCGACTCCGGTATGGTGAAGCTGGTGTCATGGAATGTGGCTGCCTGTCCTAGAAAAGAGACACCTGTGCATTTTTGTGACGTAACAGACGGTCCTAATAAGACTTCAAATCACTTTCTGCCATACCTCGGTAGCTACCTCATGGAGAGAGGCTAGAACATGCTTTTTATGATGCGAACTTCACAACGCATGGTTATAAAGTGTTTATGCGAGCTATCTGTCCTCCGTTCGAGGCTCGTGTGTCCTCTCCTCGCACCGAGTGTCCTTATTTAGCTCTGCTCTACGTCGCCAGATCCGCTCTCCGTATTCACAGGTCGAAGCTCCTTGTGTAACTGTGTGGGTATATACAGTAGTCGTAGAAAGGTGTGTAGGTGAGTCCGCACCCTCTCGCGTCGTGGCTCGAACTGCTCTCAGTCTAATAATTTACTGCACTCCCGCCAGGTGGTGTAGGCTCATCTCCGTAGTTCGGGAAGTGCTTCCGGCACAATCACAACACTCCTCCCCTCTTTATTTGAAAGAGACGAGTTTACTTCCAAGTATTTCCTGATAGAATCATACAAGCAGTTCCTTAGTAATTCCAGCGGTGCTCACCTGAAATTCTTGAAATATATACAAGTTAAAAAGATATTTACACAAAGATACATGTACAGATTTACAAGGGAGTCCCCAAAAACAAAACAAATGACTCCAGTATGAACAAAATTACTATACATATTTACAAAGGGTGAGTCTACAAAAACAAAAACGACTCCAGCATAGACAAAAATACGTATTTACACAGGAATCTACAAAAACAAAACAAAAGATTCCTGTAATGCAGAGAAGACAATTGACAAATTCTGAGAATGACATCTCATGGCCTCAGCCATTCCAGCATGACAATATCATAACTGTCACACAGGCATCACTCTTGATTCATCACTGTGACTCTGGGAATATTTACAATCCAAGTGAATGATCATTAGAGGATAAAGTCAAAGACAGTAAAGGACCAATATCTGTCATATGACAATTATCTGCATGACATACGCGTCACACACTCTTGATCTATCACTAAAGATTGAAGCTCAGTAACGATATAATATCTGTTACGTATGAGCTAAGTGTAGTAATGTAAAATCTCCTACACTGTTCTTTAGAGTGCAACAATATAAATCTGTTACACTATACGGTAACCACAGTACAGATGTTGCCCATATAGGTTAAGATCACTGGTTAGATAACCGTTTAGTCTCTTTCTCTGGCTACAACCAAACCATGCAACTAGACATAACCCCAGTGGCTGCAGCATGTCCTTACAGTACCATCATCCAAGTTCACTTCACACATAAAGAGACAACCAGTATCCCTACCCCTTAAAATAAAAAGTAAGGCAAATGTACATATATAGCTACCAGACAGAGATAACAGTCAACTAATCAAAATCCATTCAATCTCCAGGGTTTAAATTGTAATTAACAGAAATGAAACACCTTTCAGAGATATAGACTTTCATGAAACAACCTTCTGAAATTAGGGTTACCTGCTACCGCATGAGCAATTAGACCACTTTAGATGCAACTGTCATTCATTCACCTTAAGACATCCTTAGTCCATCTAAACTCCAGTCCCTCAATGCTATAATCCAGCAGTAACATACATATATCCCCTTTTTACAGACCATTCAGTAACATTCCAGATAGACACTTGCACGTTATAAACATGGTAATAAGGATTCCGGATTCCAATATATACCATACAGCTTGAATCACAAGTTTTCAAATACAAACCAAAACGTTCACGTCACTCATAATTGTTATCGCTGCACTTGCCAAAAGTTCAGTCCTATCACTGGAATTTCATTACACAACATATAAACCAAGATCAAGAACTATTCTAAAGGCAAGATTTTTTAAATGAAGACCCAGAATGATACTTGTTACAGTGGTCTTTATAACAGTCAACAAGACAATGATTATGAACAAAGTCCATATTGCAAATTTCCAGCAAGAGTAACTTCATAGATATGACTTTCGTTTCCAAGGCTACCAAACTCCAATTAACAGCAATGCCTTGTTTAGTGACTTTACCATTCAACTTTATTTGCAGAAAAATATCAACATGAATACCTTTTCTTCACCACAGTGACTGTAATATCTGCCAACATGCAACAGCAATACTCACTTCAGAAAGTGTACCAACTGGAGCAGAAACATTACAACTTAACTGTTCAAAAGACCAATGGCAAACAAATATCGATAAGAAATCTGGGATGTCAAAGTCGGGTTATGGTAAAACAGAGCATGGATTTGATTAACAAAATGAAGTAAAAGCGACAAAACATGAAAAAATGTCAATGACTGTAACTTGAACGAACGAATATTAAGATACAAATGATACAGCCCAGACACACCAATGTCAGACGATAAATAGAATTTAAAGGAATATAAGATAACAGTGACGGAAACAGACTGAAGAGATAACAACACATCCTATAAGGTCTAGACACATCAGCATCTGACCATAAAAATATATTAAACTAAAGGGAAACAATCTCACAAGCAGCATCAGCTGAAATTGTGTTACTGTCATTTAATTGCAATCAAGAAACTTGCTCCGTCTTGTGCTGGCAGAATGACCCCTGTCACCTGTGAGTGTCAATTGTCATTATCCAAACACAAGGTCTGATTCTGACGACAAATGTCACAATTTGCTGCAGAAGCCCTGAAAGATCAATGCAGACAAAGACATCTTACAACAAAAAGAACAGACAAAAACCCACCAGGATCATAAGGCCAATTGCCAACATTTGAGAAAATTGATTGTATAGTACTAAATGATTGTCCCGTCCCTCTGTAGCTATGTGTAGCACTTGAAAGTGTTTGCAAAACGTGCAATGACCACTTTGCCTCCAACATGACCACCAGTTTATTTAATCTACCCTTCCCTTTAGGAAAGCCCATTTCTCTGAAAACTTGAAACCTCCCTAGTTTCCCTTTTAATACAAAACAACTGATGTCATTGTGATCACAAGCGCAACTGACAATGTTCACTTTATCAGACATAGCTTCACCAGCCAGGAATTTGTCATCAGCAAGTACAGGTTTTTCGCCAGAATAGAGGGATTTTCTATTTTGATCTTTACCTGGGACGTTGGTTTTATCATGTAACTCTTCAAACAAACCTGGTATCCTTTTACTCCCTTTCACTTTTTTGATTTGGTCGATGGAATTGCCTGATGAAAATTCAAAATTTGACACACTGTTAAATCTGGAATGATTTTCACAGTCACTTAGCCCCACCCTTGCTATAATTGGTTTTTGATCTTTATTTGAAATTTCTCTCACTTTAATCATTTTACCCCTCACAACAAGAGTGCCAGCTTCTATGTCAATTATCACCCCCAAATTTTGTAAAACGTCATGACCTAAAATCATTTCATCATGAATGGGAGCTATGTACTGTGTTTGGAAAGTACTGGATCCAAGTTTCATTTTCAGAGAATCAATGAAATAACCCTTCAGTACTGCATTGTCACTTGCCAGACTCATTGCAACATCTCCCAATATTGATGGTTTTCTTTTCAATTTTTCGTAAACTTTTGTGGAGAGAATGGTCACCTCCGACCCAGTATCAACTCGGGCATGGATTGGTAAACCTCCAAGCTTAAGTTTTACGTAAGAATTTGAAGCAACAGTCTGTTGAATATGAGCTTTTGGTGTTAAATTTTGATCTCTCTTGTTAATTGGTTTTTTCATTGCACACTCAGCTGGGTTAGGTGTTTTAGTGACAGCTCCTAGATGATCTAGTTCACTTGTTTGTATAGAAATGTTATAGGCGTTTGTTGACAACTGAGGTACAGGATTGCCAATTTTGTGATTGGATTCAAGTGGATTAGTAATCTCACTTATACTGTTAACATGCACATCCATTCGTGTAGCAACATGGCTGTTACGCTGGTGAGGTTGAGTAAAATTTTTCAAAGTGTTCCCCTTATTTTTCTTCAACCAAATTTTGTGTTTTTCACAATCCCTTTTAAAATGATCTGGACTATGACAGAAGAAACAGGTTTGTCTTCTACTCAAAATTGGTGTTGCTAATTTCAACATAGTTTCCACTACTTTTTCAAGGTTGTGCACAGGTGGAACTTCAGCAGATTTAACACTTTCTTTCTTTCTGTTTTCGAAGAGTAAAGAAACATGCTGATAATATTTCACTTTGTTTATAGCAGCCTCCATGCTTTTTGGTAGTTCTAAACAAGCATACTTTCCAGCCTCCCAGTCTGAACAACCTAAACAAAACTGTGTTATTGCCTCTTTATTAATGAAAGATTCTGGCAGATCCACATAGGCTGACATTGCTAAAGAAAGGACTCTTGCTGCCCAATCACCGAGAGATTCATTTGGTTGTTGGTAAGAGTGTTGGAATTCTACCCGGGCAATTTCAGGCAAAACTTCATCACTAAACCGAGTTTCCAACTTCTGCAAAATTTCCAAATATGAGAAGTCTTTACCCGATTTTGTAAGGCGTGTGTAGTAGTCTAGAGCATTTCCTTCTAGACTCCATGTTAGATAGTCTTTTGATTGAATATCGGACCAACCATACACTTCTTTATAGCTCTCAAATTTATGTTTGAATGATTGCCAATTACTTTTCCCATCATATTTAAGAGAATTTGGAAGATCACTGGGATTTCCCCTCTCTTCCCTCGAAAAGTTGTAGTTTTTCTTAAATTTTTTGAATTTACAGCTTGATGGTTTTTGTAATGGAGCTGGATGTTTTAAAGAATGTGTAAAGTGATCCTTTGATGTTAGTTTGCTATCCCATTCACACTCTTCCGCAGAAGATGATGTTATTCTTCTAGGGTTTAAACAAGATCTAGGACAATTGTTAGAAAGGTTTTCCTCATCTCCACTGCTACGAAAACAAGCAGCTTCAGAATGAGTATAAGCCCCCTGAATGTCATTGTTAGCACTACTGCATGGTGTTTTAGCAGCATGTAATTCTGTTTTAAAATGACACCTAGATCGAGAAGTATCTTGTTCCTCATTGGAAGAACAAGCATGGGAAGAAAGTCTAGACTTCAGCTCACTTAATATTTCGCTTGATGGTTTTAGATGTTTTTGCGAATTTAACCGAAAATGGCCAGTTTCCGATTGACATTTAGAAGATAGTTTTTCTCTTCGAACTGATTTAGAATCAACTTTGGGCACTGAAGCCATAGCCCCTTCATCTGATTTTTCCATAGCAGCCAACCTGGCTCTTTCCTTCTTCAGTTCTGAAAGAGTTTTCCTTAATTGTAATAATTTGGCAAAATTTTCCGAAATATGTTTTTCTAAATGTTTATTGGAGAGCTGTTCTCTAGAACTTTCGTTTTCCTCCAGTTTAGCATGACTGAGAGTAGTTGCATTGGTGTACATTGAAGCAGGTGATCTCCACTTTCTCCTATCATCCATAACTGCAATGAGTATATGAACAATAATAAATCCAAAATAAAACAATATATACAAACTTACAATGGAGAATGTGATAATGAGATACTTGTTGAACCTGAAACAATTACCAGCATACAAACAGCACACCTGAGACCAAAAGTTGCTAGGCTTAAGTGAGACTAATTAACAGTGCATTAAAAGTTCCTGAAATATAATCAGTTCACTGCAATAATATCAAGTGAATAAAATTGCTAAGCCAATGTGAAACAAGTCCCAGTGCATTAAAAGCTCCTGGATTTGACCAGTTCACAACAACAATTGAAAAGCAGTGTGAAGCACACCTGGAATTTCAACTTGGTCCCAATAAACTAGAGTAATGTAAGGTTAAAAGGGTAAAAGTGGTTGAACAGTTCACAAGAAAATTCACAAGGCGTGTACTAAGTGTAAGAAACAGAGTTGCCGGCTAGCCTCACGTGAATGTATGAGCTTCTAAGATGATTACGGCTCACCTGTGATACAGTTGAGTGAGTTTTTTCATGGAGAACGAATAAAGCGAGTATGTGGTGTTATTATTTTCAAAAAACTTGTCAAAATTTCTTTATTTACCCTAAACGGATTCCTTATGGGCCCTTGCAAACTAAACTTCATTGAAATGAATTCAGTTACCCGATGCACCTGCCCCTCCCTTAAAAAAAACAAAGAAATTTCTGACCTCAAGTTTTTGAATTCCCCGCGTATTTTCTTAGGATCCTCGTCGCCAATAAAGTGTTTATGCGAGCTATCTGTCCTCCGTTCGAGGCTCGTGTGTCCTCTCCTCGCACCGAGTGTCCTTATTTAGCTCTGCTCTACGTCGCCAGATCCGCTCTATACATATAGCAATATGTCAAACATCAGAAACAAATTGTACTGTTACAGTTGTATAACTTTAGTGCCTCTTTACCCAGTGAGATCTTTTTTTAAGTTAACTTCAGTATCAAGAATTTAAGACTTAATAAAGAAAACCTGTTGATGCTCTGACAGAATATATTTATAACTTATATAATACGGTTGATTCTGGTATTTTAAAACTTGATTCTGGTAAAATACTTTTGATTCCAGTAATTAGTATGATCCTGATAAAGATTTATTAATACTTTATTATTATTGACATATATAATTATTTTTCAGGCCACGGCTAAGTGCAAATGAGGAAGCTGACAGCAGTGCTGATTTTGATAGGTTTTACTTCAGGTATTATTCAGAGTATTCATACCAGTACATTGTAATATGAGTGTTCAGTATTTATCTCATATGGCCAGTGCTTGAAAGATAGCTTAATTGCATTTTTAATGCAGGATGCAGGGAAGCGTCCTCCCAGGAATGTCAAAAGGGGATCTTTTTCTGTAAAAGAAACCTTTAACTTAATTAATTGTATGAAATTTGCTTGTATCTAAATCAAATTTTATCCAGAATGGACTTTTCCCTGCAAAAAGGACACTGAAAATGGTACCTCCCCCCCTCCCCCCCCCCCCCCCCCCCCCCTTTGGCTACAGGACTATTCACGCGAAATACAAATGCAAATATCCTATTGTTTGAAGTTCCAGCCGTGGGATAATTATGGTAAGGAATTATGATTTTGATAGGTTTTACTGTGTGTCATAATATATATTATGATCTTGTATATATCACATGCTTGTTTTGTATCTAGTACTAGTACTTAAATGACAAATTGCATGCAGTTGTACAGTACCTGGGTCAAATAAAATTTTAAAACAATTACATTATGTGTATTCTTTTTAGCATATATACTTTTTGTGTCTCTGCAGTATGATTACACAGTAAACTACAGAAATCCATTCCATTTGTTCATCCAAAAACCTTCACTATTATCACAGTTCATATTTGTTGTATATTACTGCCAAGTAACTAAACATGACTGCTCATTTTTCCCAGGGCCTATGGGGATATCTCTATACATGAGACCATGTTGGGGGATACTGCTAGGACTAATTCTTACAGGTGAGTGCCCAAAAATATGTTTTGATGATTGAAAAAACTTTTAAATAGAGGTGCTTCCCCCCCCGTTTTCATATAACAAATTTAGCATAAGCTAATTATGAAATTCCTGTTTATGAAACTTGAAATATTTGAGAAATATTGAAAAAAAATCTGATTGATGTGAAGAATTCCATTTCTTACATTTTCAGATCTGCAATATTTGGCAGTGGTGCTATAAAAGACAAAGTCATTCTAGATGTGGGAGCAGGCACAGGTGTGTGTGTACGTGTTGTGTGTGTGTGCGCGTGTGTGTGTGTGTGTGTACGTGCGCGCGCGTGTGTGTGTGTGTGAGTCAACTCTGATATTAAAAGTTAAAATATTTAACCAAAAGTGAAGGAATGCTCATTGAAAAACAGAAAGTATCCATTTTAATGCCAGTCATCATATTGTTGAAATAGGTGCAAAAATTAAGTCAACTTCATTCAAAGTTGACTATAGGAAAGTTAGTGAATCTTAACCTTTCATTTTGAGGACAAAACCATAAAAAAGATAACATGCTATCATAGTGCAAGTCATGCAGACTAAAAATAAATTTATTAGTGCCGGATCTGTTATTGCAGGTATATTAAGTGTTTTTTGTGCACAAGCTGGGGCAAAGCATGGTAAGTTGATTAGGATCACTAACTTACTTATATATCTATCTATAATTATATAAATGATCAATACTATAATCATGCACTAAAACCAACTCTGACAAATAGTTTGTCAATGCAAAATACACAGTATTGCACTTTTTAAAGTGGCCCCAGACATTAAATATATTTTTACAACATACAAGTATTTCTTGACTGATAAACATGCTATTATATCAAGTTACAACATTTAAATTCAATTTTGTTATTAGGTTCTCAAAAGTTAACTTACTAGTATGTTCTCAGTACTAGGCATTTCCCATTTGCAGTGTATGCAGTTGAGGCATCATCCATGGCTGAGCAGGCCAAGCTAGTTATTAAGTGCAATGGAGTTGAGGACAGGGTATCAGTGATACAGGGGAAAGTAGAGGTAGGACACCATGCACCATGCATGCAACATGTGTAAGCAGAGTGAACTTTGAGGGTAAATTTAAAGTCCTTTTTTTTTTAAGGAAAAATCCTCCCATTCAAAATTGTAGAAATATTTTATGAAAATTTCTGCAGATATATGTTTTTGATATCTTTTTTACTAACAAACCAGTGGGAAGTAAAACATGTAACTTTTTTCAATGGCATAGGTTACTACAGAGTTACTAGTAAAAGTAAAAAAAGTTATTCAGAAGTAAGTGTTATGTGGATAGATGATTAGAATTGGACCCTTGCAGTGACACCTTTCATCTAAAAAATTTAATTTATGATTTTATTTGTATAATTTTAGGATATTGAACTCCCAGAGATGGTAGATGTGATTGTAAGTGAATGGATGGTAGGTGAGACATATTTTGATTGATACTTCTCTAAAAAGCCATGGGCACTATTAGCTGTTTGTACTACACTCTGTAATAGTAAAGAATACTTTGATCAGGTTCAAGATGGTTTATTATTTGATACTTAAAAACTTAAAAGTATTTTTGTAATGTAGCTTTGTGGTCAGTTTATTTCAGTATTTCACAATTTGCATATATGCTAGTAAAATGCCTTTGTATCAATATTTAGGGATATCTACTTGTATATGAATGGATGCTGAGTTCCATTATATTTGCCAGGGAAAAGTGGCTAAAAAACGTGAGTTTTTTTTTCTTCTTTTATACAGCAAATTCATCAAGATAATATTTTTTTTAGTGAAATTTCATTCATATATAATATAAAAACTAAGGCCAGCAAATGATTATAAGTTTATTGAGCATGCGCACTAAATGCATAAATTACAGTGACATTTAGGGGTTATCTATTCTACGTATCATCCACATACAATACACATACAGTACTTGGATAACATGATTACATGATATATTTTAAGTAAAATGTGTTAAAGTAAAAAGTTTGACCAGTTATAAGTTAGTCTCCTGGAGCCCCTAGACATATGATTATGCCTACATATATGCTTGGAGAAATTGAAAGAATTGATTTTGTTTCTTTAGAATGGTGTTCTCTTTCCAAATACGGCATCTGTTTTTATAGCTCCTCTAGGAGACTGTGAAGATCTGAGAGACAGGTCAGTAAAACATCCTATGCATAACATACTTAAGAGCAGTCTGTAAAGATTTTATAAATTCCTTTATCATAATTTTCTTATATATATATATATATATTCAATTAACAAAATTGTTTGCTGTTGACTTATAGGCTGTATGGTCTGGGTATAAATGAATATAGAAGTCACTATAGTAAATAAACTACCACTTCTTTACATATATTAGGCTTCGTTCACATGGAAAGTCTATTTTCTAAAAAATCTATTTTCTATTGGCAGTATATCTTGTGATCACGATCTGTGCCCTGAATATCCTGCGGCGTAATTACTAGCAGCGCGAGCCAGTTACTTCCAAAGCTGTAATTAATTCTCGGCTGTGCTCGGAGGAGATTCTGATACCTTGACGCGTGCGCAGTAGGAAGTTAGAAAGTTAATGGCGGTTGTGGTTGCTTTGAAAAATGTGTTTGTCGATTTTGTGCAACAACAAGTTGAAGAAGATGAAGAAGTATACACACGACAGATACGAGTGCAACCGTCATGATCCGATGGCAAGCGATGCGGCAACAGAGGATGAGATTTTATAGAATGCGAGCACAGCCGAGAATTAATTACAGCTGACTCGCGCTGCCAGTAATTACGCTGCAGGATATTCAGGGCACAGACCGCGAATAGAAAATAGATTTTTAGAAAATAGACTTTCCATATGAACGAAGCCTTATACTGAGTTTGATGGGAAAATACAGATAGCATTCACCTTCTTAATCAACACAATCTATTTTCTGTATTTTCCAACCTGACACAGTGTAAAAATCCCATCTGGCACAATGCCAATGGTCTTATCCTGTCTTGATTATATCAATCCATAGGCATTTGCTTTTTCTTTATGATAATCAGATTTTTAAAAAATTTATAGATTGAGGTTTCTGTGAGAAATGAGACCACAATATATTATAGATAAATTTCTTTAATTATAATTAGATTTTGATTTTTAGGTTAAAGTTTTGGGAAGAAATGAGACCACTCTACGGTGTGGAGATGGCGTCTTTACAGACGTATGCAAGGAAATGCCTCACAGGTGAGATAAAATTTTATTCCCTTGTATTCCAGGAAAAGAAATTTATCAGCAGTAAAGTTATGAAAAATTGCATCATCCCTTGAATGCTATGATTTACTTCTAGAGAAATATATTGGTTGGTTCATTACTCATTCTTTCAGTTACACCATTGTTGGTTATAATGGTCAGCTATGTTTTTAAGTTAACCTTTGTAGATGCAGGTATGAAGAAATTTATTTATTTATTTATTTATTTATTTATTTATTTATTTATTTATCAGAAACCAATATTTTAGCAAAAAATAAGCAGTTAATTTTCCTATTCCAGATGTGGTCCATGTTCAGCTGGTGCCCCCTCAGAATGTTCAAGCTCATGCCTGCCAAGTGTGTAACATTAATCTGAAAACTGTACAGGAAGAAGATCTCAGCAGTGTGAAGGTATATTATTGTGTCTAACAGGAAACCTTGTGAAATTGGAAAACTTTTAATCATCATTATAAGGGCAGTTCTTTGTTTCATTTAATAACTTCAACTAGAAAATAATGTAACTAATGAAATCAATATTTAACATGTTTAATGGTTTAGTCAATTCCTTTCTAAAGGTATGCAGTCATGGCTTTTCTGTAAGGCTTTATTTGTTTTGGTATTTCTTATATTTCTAGATCACCCGAGATAATTTTTTCCACTTTCGTAAGAGTTAAGTTTTTTGTGATAAGACTGAGGAGCAATTTCCTATTTTTTAGATCATCCAGGTTTAAGTGTATACATATTCTTATGCAGAGAACAAAGTAAAATCTTAGACTGTTAAAAAGTACGTAGTTTGCACTACTTTCACTTTTTTCCACAGGGCAATTTCCAGTTCAAGTGTTTTGGATACTCCAGAGTGTGTGGGTTTGTTGTATGGTTTGACGTCACATTCCCTGATCACTCTCAACTGTCCACCTCCCCATATGCCGAGTAAGTGCACGCGACAGTTTTTCTTGAAGAGATAGAAACAGTTTAAAATATCTTATATTCTTTATCATACTTAAAAGTGAAAGATGGGTACTTGAGTTTTTGTAACCTGCATGCTTATGTGACTTTTAAGATCTTAAATTTTAAAATCCAGTGTTAGTGCCGACTTGCACTTATTGTCAAGTTACAGTTCATACAAATGATTTGTCAGTCCACTGAATAATATTGACGCCTTGGCAATGACTAAGATATCACAAGATGTCACAAGATAGTTTGCCAATTTGTACATGCACAAAGAGTGTACATCTCACCTGTGATTCTTTATAAGGCATTGGTTTATAAGAAAATGATGTCGGTATGATATTTTGTTTTTAAAAATATAACAAGACTTGTTATAAAGAATTATAAAGAATAACACTGAATCAATTTCCAGACCCACACATTGGGAGCAGTGCATAGTGTACACCAAGGAAACACAAGATGTAGCACAGGACACTGAAATTACAGGAACATTAGAACTTAAACCTCACAGAAAAGTGTCCAGGTATGTAGAGGTTGACCTCACTTACAAGTTTGGCAATTCTGAGGAAACTCATAAACAGTCTTATTCAATGGATGAGGGAGCTGGGAGCTGAGAAGCACCTTTTCAACACAAAATTTCTGATTCTGAATGGAACTGGCACGTACCAAACCCTTTTGTGGTGCTGCCAGAGTCGCGGGAGGAGGTCGAGCATCGGTGGTATATTTTTCCATCATTCCAATCTGTGACTGAACTTACTAGACTAACAGGCACACAAAGGAGGATTTTCACACCAAAATTTTTATTTAACAAGTTATCCCAGGGTAAACAGTATTTCCCCCCTATTTGCCAACCTTTAATATTCCTTTCCTGATACTTGCCATAACACTTGTGCCATGATTTGCACTCTTTTCAAGCTGTATCAAGATAGACAGGGGGCAGTGGTCATAATTAATTTTACGTTATTTATTAAGGCCATTTATCTGTCATATTTGTTTCAAAAGTTTTATTTGTCCTTAGAAAAGTTTAACAAGGAGCCATCCATGCACTTGAAATGCATTTTAGGTCCTACATTGTGTGCCCTAAGTCTAAGAACAGTGTTGAATCAATTCTCTTCCAAGAATACAACAGTGGAGTGTCCTCCCCAAACTTACAATGAGGACTTTTGCTGGTGCCTGACATCACACCTAGACGATGGTGTGCATGACCTGACAGAGAGAGCCACAACAGGAGAACAAACCCAAGCCGAGTGTCCATTCTCACACCGATGTTTATTATGCTGGAGAATATACAAATTAACATACATTTAATATTAAATAGAACAAAAAAAATGTTACATAATAAATGTTTTAAGAAAGAAGTTAATGTGGTTTTATGTAAAATTGAGCATTTTAGTTTATTTTTTTAGTCTTCTCAAGGTACTACCAAATGTAAAGGATTGATAAACTTGGTATTCCTACTAAAATTTTGGCTTGTTCACAATATTTTTTCAAATCTGTTTTTTAGATTTATTTTTAAGGATCAAATATGCCTACTTATATTAATTAAGGTGTAAATACTTTAGCATTTCTTCTGGCTTAAAAAATTCTTATCACTTAATTATATACAATTGCAGGTGTTTGTAATATGTATGCACATCAGCCTGAAAAATAGTGAAACAAAGGAAAGACCAACACTTAAATTAAAAATTTATTTCATGACCAGGAACAGTCACAGCCAGATGTAGCAGTTACAAAGTGGCCGTCCAATTACATTTGCTTTACTAAGCCACAAGACCTAACTTCAGTTTTCCAGTATGCTGAAGGATCTGTTTGAGACACACAAAAAGACAAAAAAAACATAACTCTCCTAAAATTTTTAAAAAAGATTTGATCAAGGTAAAAATTGTGCCTCTTTTTGTTTCTTGTTATTTCATCTGAATATATTTGACTAAAACGTGTTAATTGCTGTTTGCTGTGAAATACACCTGCAACTTTAAGATGGCAATTTGGATAAATAATGATTTCCTTTTTTTCTCTGGGTGCATCATTATCCACAGAATCAAAATTGCTTGCACTAATGAGCCCCAGATAATGCAAGCATGTCTTTTCAAACTTTTTTTTTGGCTTTGTTCACTTTTCATATCCATCCTCATGCCAGTGTCATGATGTATCTAGAACCCAAAGAATGTTGATTCCTGACATGCCTAGGTTAACTCTCCTGGAAACAAATGGTAAAGACATGAATAAATCAAGCATCGTAATGTACATACTAACATTCCATCAAATGTAAGGGCAAAAATCCTTAATGGTTATAATAACATCCAATTTATGAATACTGAATGATGTAAAATGAACATGACAAACTAGTAAGTAAAACATGATTGTCCGGTTATAATAAATTTGTAATTTCTATAAAGAAGATTTATTGGACAAGAGATAAAGCAAAACAACGGAAAATATTCTGGGTTGCAGCATAGTTACCCTAGCATCCCATGCTCTTTTGTCTTGATATGATGTAAAAACAGTAAAATACAATGGAACATGTTATTTCTTCCCTGAAACAGATATAAAAAATATAACCTACAGCTGAATATTGCACCAATAAATAACTAAAACTCCCTGACTTTCTAATAACAGCACTGATAAAAACCACATATTTAAATTAATATCAAATTGGCTTATTACTTGATATTACAAAGATCATGGCAAATATGTCTTCTAAAATTCTGTACATTCCTATATGATTCTGTATCAAGTCACTGAATATATGCTGTTAAGCATTTAGTATTTTTTAATTAATATGAAATCAAAATATGACATTCAAATTATCCATTATTCCATGCATTGGTAAGTTTATTAAACATCATATATTACCTTAACAACATCCCAAGTGTCATCTCCATTGATGACTTTGTAATGTGGGGGATTGATGCCAGTCTGGTACAACAGTAGCTGATCTTTCTTTGTCAAATCTGAAATACACGGAATATACACTATCAAATAATGTGTCAATATGTAGGAGAAAGTCCTCGAAGCTTACAAATATAAAGTTTCAAAATTTTAAAAATAAAACCTCACAGACTTGAGCACTTCCATATAGTTGCACACATCTTGATTACGATGTACGATTTACAATTGTGAAATACATAATATATTAAACAAACAACAAACAGAGATGTAAAAAAACTGAATAACAGGAAGAAGCCTTCCCAGTTGAATCAAAGTTCAATTAGTATCACATAATAAACCAAATTTATTATGCATTATCACCATCAGTAGTCACACATCTTACTTGGCTTTGTTGGCGTCTTGATAAAATGTTCTGAGGTAAAAGTCTTGCCATCTGGGTACTTTGGATGAGGAGGAAGGCGGGAATCCATGTAGCTACACAATGCGTGCATCACTATCTAAAAACGTGGAAAATATTTTGTTGGTATAATGTTACCTTTTACTTATAATAAATTAATTATTAATAATAATTATTTCATTATTAAATAATTATATAAATAACGTTAAAATAAAGGAAGGGAAAAAGCTCCTTTGTGTTAAGGGTACATGTTAAAGTTGGTCAAAACATAAAAATCATGGATAGAATTTTATTTACAAAATGCCCGGGTGACACTTACTGCACAGTCAGTTGGCAGGTGCTCCCCCCAGGGTTTTCCTTTGACATCACAACCCCCGTTCCAATTGAAGTCACTAAGACAGCCACCCTTACCCAATTCTGAAGATAAGTGAAATAAAATTAGAGAAACAATTGTTCTTCGCTAGACTGTATTGCAAGTAATCAGACAGTCAATATATCACATTACATAATAAAGACTGTTTTGACGAAAAAAAATTACAAAAATTCGTACCATTGTGCATCAAGCTTTGTGTAAGCACAATTGGCACATTAACCCTACTTAATCATTACAATGAAATCTCTATATAAAATCTTCTTTTGACAGTCAATGCTTTTTAAATCTTCAATAATTGCATAAGGCATATAACAAATTTTGTGAAAGAAATTACATATCATTATTATTATTATTGTGTAAGAACCACAATGATTTGCTTACCTTTTATCCTCTCCACTAAGTACTCTTGTTTTGAAGTGACCTCTAGGAAGGGGATCACAGTGTTCAGGGTGGGCACATACTGGCTCTTGGTGACTCCCAACTGTTTAAGTGTGGAGATACTCACTTCTGGAATATCAAAAATATAAATAGTTTACTTAAAATGCAGGGCACTACTATGACCCTTTAACATCTGCTTCATTTTGAATAACAGAAAGAAGACATTTGCAATCACAAACTCACCATTTTAGCTTAAGGACGGCTTTGGAGAAAAATTTCAATTTTAAAATGTCATACATATAATCTAAATATATACGATTTAATTTTGTTCAGCATACCTCCAATCTGCATATCTTCACACCCTATCTTGCTTAATTCTCTGTTAATCTCATTGATCTGAGTCACCAGTCTCCTGAAGATAGTCTGGCTTAACCACTGGAAGAAATCAGAAGATCCTATTAACACAACTGCATCAAAGATATCAGCATCCTTTAGAAACACCATGTACTAAACACTTCAGAAGTGCAAAAGACTGTATAACCCAGACCCTAAGTTGGCGAAAAGAGAAAGTCTTAGTCGATTGCAATGATAAGTTTACATGAACACTGTACTCTCAACTCTCCAGGTCCAACAACCACATTCTTAAATAACAGCTTCAATTTTATCTCAAGGATCATAAGTTGTACAAATTTTACATATTAAGTTTCCTGAGAGCTGTTAGAATAAATAAGGCATTCTGACAGTGCAGTAAGCATTCAACCTATTACACAACCCAAGAGGAAGCAAGGTGACCTAAACTATAAAGCATATGAAATGAACTGTTGCATCTCAAACTTGGACAGACCTTGCGTAGATTTTCTGTCCAGCAGTCCAGTTCTTCTCTTGACACTCCCAACTTCAGCCAAACCTGAAATGTAATCAAGTCACCTGTAAAATCAAGTCATGCCTTCAACATTCTTTTTTTCTTCATTTTCTTTCTTCCTTCCCTCCTTCTTTCTCTCCTTAGCAAAAATCTGAATTTTCAAGTGGATCTACTTGCAGTATAATATTCCTAACATTAATAACAAAAAATACAGCTTGGCATTAGGAAAAAAATACCAGTGGAAAAAATATACTTTTTTTTAACAGCCAAAATTGTTGAGCAATAAGCTGTTATTAAGAAAAAACCAGAGATGTAGTTATGCATAGATTCTTTGGTTATATTCATTGTTGCATCACACTATTAAGTCCCTAAAACCAACACCAGATCATGAGACCTTGGCCCATCTCAGACGGTTTCCATTTGAGTTAAGGCTTCTCACCTCATCTCCTGTATATTTAGCAGGGTGATCTGGATCATCTGAGGAGCGTTTCTTGGCAGACTGGGGAGATCTGCTGGCAATCTGGTACTGATATTTCCTCAACACAGGGGTGTAGTCCATGGCAGAACGGTTAAAGTTCCAGTAAGAGGGACCGGAACTGGGGGACGAGTCGCTAGCTGAAAGCAGGGAAAAAGAAGACAAGTTAAAAGCAGTTTCCATTTTTTTCAAAGAACTTACTTTTCGATGCCTTTTCAATATTCAAATATGTTACTTATCACAAGAATTACAGCTGTTTGGCTTGCTTTCCCATTTCTTGACCTGTTGGGTTCTCAAGAGCAAACTCAAATTTTACACTTATTGAGAAAATTTAATGTGCCAGTGGCAGCCTAGTAAATTAATTCCAAAACCTAGCTTTCTTCTGGGAATATGTATAATTTTGATGTGTGTTATTACTTTCCTTTACCTAGCTGTGACTTGAACTCTCTTTCCTCCTGTTCTTGAAGATACTGACGAAGAGATCCCATATCTGAGATTACATTATCTGCACTCACTGTAAAAATGGAAAATATCATCATATATGCTGAAAGCATTACATCAGGCACAATACTTACACTAACTCTGACAGAGGTTGTAGAACATATTTTTTTCATCCATAAATGTACAAAGTAATCTAAAAATTCCACATTTACTCTAAGTGTATTAGTTTTAACAAATATACAATAAAACATTTTGACCCCCTACTTGGAGAGTTTCTGGATGCCCTTCTCATCAATCCATTGGAGTCTGGTGTCTCACGAAATAGTGCTGACAGGCCGTATGTATTCATAGAGGTGTATGGACTGGTATTCTGTGGGAGAAATTATGATAATACATTTATCTCCTTTTTTGTAATCACTGGTCACGCATACAAATTTTTATGTCAAATTAATTTTTTAACTATCAAATATCTACATTTTGACAAAAAAGATGTAATAATTTTCACATTTTTTAGAATAGATTATCATGGTGAATATTTTCAGCTTTATCCATGACATTTATCTCGCAAAGGCAATCACTGTTAAAATCATTTATTAACATCTTTGACTTATCATTGTACACTCAATTTTAATATAAAAATTAATATTTTGCATTTATTATGTGCATATCAAAACTAAAAGAAAATGAATCTGTAAAAGTAAAGGGAAATTCCCTCATTTTACAGAAAAATGAACAGGCTTCTTCAAAGTTGCAGTGATAAGCTTACCCTTCCAAAGGAAGTACTCGGGCTTCCATAAAAGGACTGTGATTGGTTATGGTAGGTCACGTGACCAGGACTTGATGGAGAGGTATAGCTGGAACTCAGCGGTGAGATGGGGGTCAATGGGCTAAAAAGTGAGGGGGACATTGTGGTGTTTGTTGACCCCGGGGACCCTGGGGACCCACTGCCATGGCTGGAAAAGCTACTCCCAGGGGAAAAGCTGACATTACTGGGGGAGAAGGGTATGGTTCCATCTGGAGAGACAGATGATGGAGCTTTCTCTGGGGACACTTTGAACCCTGGATCTGAAATTTAAAAAAAATGAAAGGTTCACAACTAGTGACAGACCATCATTCAACAGAATTTACTTACCTGGAAATTTCATCACTTTTTCCTTAATTACGATGGTAAATCATATTCAAACCATTCTTGTTTTGTATTTCGAGCCAGTCTCATCATGGTGAAGGAGCCTAGGTTCAAATTAGAAAATAAAATGTACCTGAGTCTTTCACTCCCAGAAGTTTCTGTTGCTTCTCTGTTAGTTCTACAGGTTTAGGTGAAAGTGCAGGTCCCAAGTAACTGATGAAATCTACCAAAAAGTTGAAGGTAAAAACAGCTGCTATGGCACATTCTGAAAAGGTAAGTGATGTACACTGTAAGTGACCAATAATTCATATACTTATCTCTAAAGTGTTTCAAGTCAAATACCAGAACAACATTTATAAACTGGAGACAAACAAATCATGATTTGATTCTGCCAACTAAGTACATGTACATATATTCCTCAAGAATCATAATGTTACATCTCAAATGAGAAGTCAAATCCAAAAAAGGACAGATCTTACAATTATTTAAAAAATCAAATTTAAAGATTTCAGTTAAAACTTACCACTATACCACACAACTGGATGAGTAAGATTCAAACTTCTTGCCACAGGACCCAAAAACCTTTTTAAAAAATACATCATATCCACCATTAAAAATTCTTAATTCATAACATATATATCATTTAAATCATTCTATAACCATAAAGTCAAAAATTCTCTCTATCATTCTTTATACCCACTCTCTCCAAGGTGATTCTCACTAAATTGCATTCAGTTTAAGCGTGAACGAAAGTTAATTACCCCCCCTTGCAGCTTCAGTGGGCATGACAGACATTTAAGTCGCTTAAGCTGAAAGCAATTTAGCAAGAATCCCCTCGGTGTTAGATCGATCCTGCTAGCAGATTTATGGGAACAGATTTGTGGGAACCAGTGTGCTTTGCCTTAATCTGAAGTTGCACATTAACATTTAAAATCCTTGCCTCACCCCCACCCCCTCTAGACCCACTGATCATTGAAAAAACTTATTAATCCACTCACAACTCAAAAAGCATAGCCGTGGCCATGATAAAATTCACCATTCCCCAGAGCAATGCCGTCTTTGAATGCTGAATAGTCTCTTTCTTTTTCATCGTTTCCTCCACCTCTGGTCTCTGAGCTCTGCCCAGGCGGTATCTGGCAGGTGTGGAGGGGCTTGGCGTGGCCATGTTTACCCTGGAACAATTTATTCATGATGTGAATTTTCAAAACTCAAGACTAAGTAATATCCGTTTCTATGTTTTGAGGGTTGGGAAATGGATTTTGCGATAATATTCAAGAATACAGGGGTTATTTTCTAATTTATAGGAGGAAATGAACTTTTCTGTAGGCTGAATAATCAATCATGTCCAATGGTCGAAGTCGCTCCATGTTTCTTCACACAATACCCCTACAACTTACCCAACAAAATCAAACTGAAATCTGGGCAACCGGCGGCAATGGGAAACTGAAAACTGAATAGCCGCGCACATGGGGCGCATTGCTGAGTGACAGATACGAAAACAAGTCCTCTAGATTTATATATAATATTACACTATATTTTTTCCCAACTATAACAAAAATTTTGCATTTATTATAATGTATTTAAATGACAAATGATGGGACTTAAAATGCGAGGAAAAATTTATGTGCTGTGAAAACTGTCCCGCAGAGCACAGTTATTTCAAGATGGCGGACGACCAAGAGCAGGTGCGTGTTTTTATGTGTCAATTTGGTGGTGTATTTCTACTCACTTAGGGCATTTCTGACCACTAAGTACATTGGCCTAATTGAAAACATGTATCAAGGATATAGAGAAAAAAATGTCATCTAAATTACCTGACGTTCAATTCTAAAATAACCATACCGGCTCTTACACCCCCCCCCCCCCCCCCATGTGGTTTGTTTTATATCATTTGCCACAAATCCGCGTGCGTCTCTCGTTTGGTTAATGCGTGTAATTTTTATATACCTTTTTTGCCAGAGGACCCTCTTTCGTTATGAATAAAATTAGGTGTATAGCAGCCCCTTGTTAAATCAAATCCTTTAATTGTGAAAAACCACATTGAAAGGAGTATAACTGTAGGACATACATACCATCATTATGGCATTGTGGCGCTTGTTGGGTTGTTACGTAGTGGGTACGTTGCATATTGCGTAAGCTATATATTGCGTGTGGTTATAATAAAAAAATACGACAGTTTTACTGATTTCCTATGTCAGTGCATCTTGACATATTGTTGAATACTTTGCACTTCTGACATTTAGAACGATTGTCACCACTTTTGTCAGTATTTTTTTTCCTGTATTATGTAACTACTGCATTTCAGCAAGCCCCAGCCAACACTGTGGAAGAGCCCTTGGATCTGATACGACTCAGTTTAGATGAGAGGATTTATGTTAAGATGAGAAATGATCGTGAACTCAGAGGAAGGCTACATGTGAGTCTTATCATATTAAACTTAGTTTGAAAAATAAGTAATACGCCTGTAGAAAACATAATGTTTTATCCTCAGTTTTTTAATGTGTAATAGACTAAAAAAAGTGCATTGAAAGCAAAACAACAGAGTTAGTTAAAGACAAAAAGAAATCATGATTTTATTGTTATGCTTATTTCAAGTGAATGTGTTGAATAAGAATCATTGTCACATTAGTAAGTTTTTTTTTTTTTTTTTTTTTTTTTGACAGTTTTCATTCATTTCTCGATTGCCAGTAATTGATAGCTGCTATTTTTAAATTTATAAATAATTTGCAATCACTTTCAGGCATATGACCAACATTTAAACATGATCCTTGGAGAGGTGGAAGAAACCGTGACAACAGTAGAGATAGACGAGGAAACATATGAAGAAATTTATAAGGTACAGTCAGAAAATAATTGAATTATGCTACATAGCCTAACTACAGTTACAGCATTGTGTACTTTCTATTTTTAATTGTTTTTGGCTGTTACTACTATTTTAAGTATAATGGAAGAGATTCATTTATAGGCGAAAGTGAATTTAAAAAAAATATGTTAAACTACGTGTATAAAATCAAAGGTAAATTTGTCTAGATATTGTGTATTTGTTATGTTTAATAGTCAAAACATAATTTTTCCAGATTGGAATAAAATTTGTAATTGCCATTGCAATTATTCATTACTTTATATTTTTAATTGTTTTTTTATTTTTCCTTTGACTGTTACTACTCTTTTTGGTATAATGGAAGAGAGTCATTTATAGGCAGAAATGAAAATTTTAAAAAAATTTACAGATAACATGCTACTCTAAGAACTTGGTTGGAAAGCAGTTCTGTCGATAGTTTCAAATAATGTTTCTATATATTTTGCCTAAAAGTTGCCTCATGAATGCAAACAGAGGAATTATTCTGCCATTTAGTGGATTTCGTCCTAAAGGTCATTCATGGCATTTGTTCAGATCTAAGCTCACATGGGCTATGGTTTAATTAAAAATTGTTCTTTTTATGTACTGTTCTTTGCATTCTTGCTGCTACTTAATTGAGATAGTTTAATTACATAATTGGCCATTTCTGTTTTTTAGTCCACAAAGAGAAATATCCCTATGCTGTTTGTAAGAGGAGATGGAGTCATACTGGTCTCACCTCCACTCAGAACAGGATAACATAGAACTAAGACTTTCTAATATGAGACATTACTGTTATTGTGGGCTTCATTGATGAAATCAGTGAGTGCATTAGTAAAGGTAATCTTGATGTCAGCAGGGATGCCAAAGCAGATGCTATATGAGGCATAAGGACATATTTTGCTGGTCATCAGTGATTTTGGTTTAAAAAAGCTTTCTGGATTAATTATGACAGCACCTTGCTGCTTGTCATTGCAAGTTGATAACTGTTTCCAGCCATTGGGCTTTTCCCCATACGTCAGGCTTTCAACAGATTCCAGGACAGAAATCAGACAAGCGCAACAGTTACTGTTCTGAATAAGATGTATTATGTGTTTTGCCCAAATTTCAATGAAATGTTGAATCAGTGAAAAGGTAATAGCATACTGGCTCAGAATTAGAAGTATTGCACACATAAGTTTTACTAACTTTTACCCATTATAAAGCCCGACTATTGTCCTTGTCCTTTTTTTTTTTTACATTTAGTGACTGAATTCTTAAATGTAGACCTATTTCTGTTTAAGAAAATTATTCCAATTCTTAAGATGTCACTTTTTGGTCTTGAAAATGGCAACAAGATCATGTTGTTAATGGTGTTACTTAGCCATGATACTTGGTGGCTTTAAATAGCTGTATTATAGAAACAATATTTTTTACTTTGTAATAAACAATATAATATTTAGTTTTATGTCAGTATTCATATAAACCTTTAAAAGTTGTGTTAAAAATTGCTGTTAACTTGGTTAACAATGTATAAAATGGTGTCACTTACAAAAAATATAGAGAGTGGGATAAAAGAAAAGCATTTTTTAAAAATGCCTCCAATTATTTATTTTAAAGTGGTAAATTCAGACAGTGAGCATATTATGAAAATTTACTTTAAAATTAATAGATCAAAATAATAATAGTTATTATAAAAAGAGCAGAAAGAAACCAAAAGAAAGAAAAGTAAATTTTAAAGTTTTTATTTACTGTTACAGAAATACAAAGTTGAGAGAAGATAACGTGTATACTGTCTTATAAGTACAGCGATTCATTTGTCTGTGCAAAAATCTTGTCAACATGGTTTGTAAATAAATGCCAAAACTTCTCCAACTACAATTCAAAACAATTAACAAACAGATAAGTATCTTCATGATATCTTTCACATTTGTGAGTCATTTTCACATATTTTGATGCAACATTCACTTTCTATTTTGAGAAAGTTTTTACTGCAGCACCACTTGCTGTGTCTCTGCATCATAAAGTGGGTTATCAAAGTTTTCACCAACATGGCTGCTGGAAGTCTGAGGTTCCTCTTCGCTGAGGTGGGTAAATCTCTCGAAGAAAAGACCGCCTTCCTGAATGATAGATCATATTGAATATACTTCAGTAGATTATTGTCATCCTGATGTTAAAAATAGTACCTCATTAAAATTACAGTTAATGATGCACTATGATAATGGATAATCTTGTTGTTGAAAAACAAATTATTAGAAGCAATTAAGCACTGGGTGTTTAACCAAAGTTTTTTTTATATATGAGAAAAAGACTCAAAAAGATACTGATATTTTATTCAAAAAGATTTTGACTGAACCATTGCACATTTTGAAGATAATTTCAAGGTGTTTTTTGTTTTCTTAAAGAAAGTTAATTGTATGTGTGTGTAAACAATATTACCTTTCTGAATCTCATTAAGATGTCCACCTTTCCACTTTTCTTCCACCAGAATTTGTACACCAAAACAAGTACTGCCAGTACTAGTATGCTTGCCACAATAATTCCGATTAATTCTGCTATCAGTGTGGTACTCTGTTGAAACAATACAGTAACTCATCTATTAACATGTGTATACATGGCAAAGTTGTAGTTTTAGAAGGATATGTTGTTCAGATTAACTAAAACTTAATATGAAATGGAACTGATGATGCACCCCATTTTACAAAGCTGGAATATAAAACCAATGAAGTTAAGCATTTCTTAATAACTTCAACATAACTTTAAATAAAAAATTACTTTAAAAAAAATCAGTTACGGAAATGGACCATTTACCACATTTTCAATATACAGCAATTATAATCTATGACATATGGCACATACATTACAGATGACCATTCCCAGATTCTGAATTTGAATACAATATGCTAAGAAAAGAGTCACAGCACATTTTACTAATTTTTCTGAATTTTTGTAGGTTTTCTTTAAGTTATGCTCTAGGTCAATTAAACTTCTACTTACTGATCCTGCAGTAGAAAGCTCTCCTCCAGGTACCTGACAATGTAAGATAGATTAATTGATTAGTCAAAGTATTAATTTACTCTCTCTGCTCTCCTATTTATTACACAATCATATGTTACAAATCTATGTAAAAATTTTAATTGAAATAGATCTTTTGTCATAATTAATACACGTATAATAGTTGATAAATGTACCTGTAATAATGGACAACTCTGGGAATACTAATTTAATTAGTTGTCAACCACAAACGTAGCTGTCATGCATTCACATGGGTTTACATTAGTTTTATTCACATTTTGCCAATAATGTGAATGAAATTTAACTGGTGTAATGCATCAAGATCATCCAAGATAACCAAAAATCTTGTGACTTAAAATCAGAACAAGATTTCACAGGATATGGAGGAGGGTGGGGTCAGAAATAATCATTATGGCAGACTGGCCAATGCACTGTGTTGACAAATAGGTAAAAGCTGAGAGAATATATCCACAAAATTAATATCTTCTGATAGCTATGTTATACAAAAGTACAAATTCACCATGTTTTGCGAGCCACTCTTGTATTGCTTTCTAAAAAGACATCACAGAAGTTTTTACTGTAGCACTACTTGCTGTGTGCATGAAGTTTCACATGCATTGCTAAAAAGGTGGACACTTACATTCTTCTAGCCTCATGCGACAAAGCTACATAGTGTTGCTAGCTTCATTTCAGGCTATCTTGGATGATCTCAACTTTATCAATATTTTTCTTATCATTTGAACAAAATATTATTGATAAAATTTCCTGTATTAAGGATACAAAAGACCTTTTTACCTTTTGAGTTGAAATATGTGCCAGCTCTAGTGGTTGTTTTATTATGTGTATAATCCCATTGGTTGCTGGTATATTTGCCTCAATCACCCTAATACCATCTACATAGAAACCCTGTTTAAAAGAAATAATCTAAATCAGTACATAAAATTGTAATTATAAAATTATAAATTAAAAAATTATAAAATTTCAGTTGGGACTGGCGTAAATAAAAGAGGCCTCAACGTGCTGACTACCTTTCAATGAATCCACCAATACACTGTTTGTCATTTATTTTGGGAATCGCCTATTATAATGATGGCCTATCTTGGGATGGAGGAGATATAAATGCATATTTTTTTAAGCTCCCCAACTTTTCACACAGATGTTCAGAGAGGAGGAGGTCATCTCTTGAGTATGTACCACCAGCATGGCACGTGCTTTTAAATCATGAGCTGGGAACATTACTGTGGACATTCTAACAAAAGATTTCTAGGTGTAAAGAGCACTAAAAATTTTAATATTTCAGACTTTTGGTTAACATAAATTAAGTACTATTCAAGTGAAAATGCATCAGTCATCCCCCAAATAAAATAGATAGATACTGTTAGATAGATAGATAGACAGACTCATTCACCTGTTTCTTAAACTGTACTTTCAGCTGCTGGCCAATCAAAGACACTAGGGTTGTATTGTTGAATTGGTCAGCATCCAAATTCACTGCTCCAGTCACAAAGTGGTTTCTTATTGCAGCAGTAGACAGAGCCTTTGAAAAATGTATCAAGCATTTACTAGTGATTTTTTAAATTCAAACATTTCAATCTGTAAATTTCTTTTTATCTCTGTATGCATACCTAGAAAAAAAGGGGAGGGGAAGGGGGAATCTTTTCGATTAGGAAATTCAAACAATTCTTTTCATCTCTACATACATACTTGTGCATTCACTAGATATAATGACATACTGTCATATCTTTGAGCCAAAAATGATGTAAATAGTACTTTTTTCTCTTACAAATACACCTTGATAAATAATGTGAAAAATATTGCAATATCATATTATAGTAAAATACTGTACATATTATTGTAATGAACAAATCTGGTGTAATTCTTGTATAATTAAGGATATGAACTTTTTGTGTGTATGAAAAATTCCATCATATATTTTTTGAAAGTGTGTTTCTTCCCAATGTCAACTGATTAAAAGATTTAAAACCCCATATCCCAAAAAATGTTTGGGCTGTCTGTTGTAGAAAAAAAAAGCATTACCATCTGTTGTCATAATAACTGTCTATGCAAATTAAATCAAAATTATGAAATTGATTATTTTATTATTTATTCATTAACACTTTTTGGGGGGAGGGTTACTATCAACATTTCGAAGTTTTTGAAATTGGTATATTTGAATACCATTATTTGATCTACAACAAAATTAGCATCACAGTGGTATAAAAATTTCACTTCTCTGCCTTTAATTCCATTTCAATATTCTCTAATGTTAAAAAATGTTTTCTTTGAATAAATGTAAACACATGCACAGCAATGAAGAGTGACTTTCCTAACAAAAACCAGTATTCTCTGATTATGTCCAGAGTTTTACGTTTGTGCATACTAGTATGCTGGAAATTTGACAATGACCTCAAATTAGGATAAAACTAATAATAGCATCCTACTGATAAATTAAATGCATTAGCAAGCACTCGCTCATTTCCATGCAATTTACCTTTTGGCTAAAGTTTCCCTCTGATATGCGATAAGGTACAAATACTGTTGTATTACCCACTCCAGTTTTTAGGGAGTTCACCATTTCCTGTAATTCTTGTGATGTACTTGATGCAGTTAATAGTACCTTAAAATGATTATCAACATATTAAATTATACCAACTTTTGCAAATTCATTACAGTAACTTCTGATGGTTCTAGATGTTCCAATTCAGTAACTAATTTCCTGTCATTTTAGGGAACCATTTGATTCCATGCCTGTCAATGCTTTCATTGCAGTTACTTGTAATATACTACATTGTACATTTATTTAAGTGGACACATGCCAGCAGATGCTGCCATAGATATGTTTCAGTGCTTTGAACCATGATACAGAAGAATATTTCAAGGAATGAAGTAAAATACAAGGAAGGTAATCATTTAGATACAGAATAAGCTCAAGGTAGGTTTTATTTTAAAAAAATAAGTAGAAGTGTAATAAATTTGATAAAATAGAACTATTCTTTACTTAGAGACAAATAACTGCTATCAACCTCTGTCTTTTCAGTCCACCACTGAAATGCAATGTTTGACAAATGTTATTTGTCTGTAAGTAATTCAAAAGAATAATTTTATGTTATCATCCTATGTAGAGACCAAGAAAAAAACACTTTCATAGTGTAACAAGTTTATTAAGAATGACTAACTTAACATTGGTATAAATATGATAATCATGTAATTATCTCTCTAGAAGTTATGGTCAGTGGTCAATAGCCACCCTTACAGTGACCAATCTTGGCAGACTGACCATCACTGTCTCATAAGTTAATCAATTATTTAATGCATTCTTCTAAAACAGTATAGGTCTATCCATACACTGCTTGATTAAAAGTTCAGTTGTTCAACCAAAGGTGAGGGGAAATTGGATAAATGTTTCAGGATTTACTTCAAGCCACACAGGCCCCACAAAACATCAGGATTAGCATCCCAGCAAAACTTCAAAGGGTAATTGGATAAGCTGAGCACAGTGACCACACTGCAGAAGTTCCCTGTCACACAGTTTTCAAGAGTAGCTGATACCAAGTTTGTACATTGGGAACTCAAGGTAGTGAAAAACACATTTTTCAAATATTTAAAAGTGCATTCAAAACAGATGATCGGCAGATTTACGTACTGATCCGCAGACTTAATATGGCCCACCCATCATTAAAGAAAGCTGCTTAATCCACGATATTCTCACTGCCTCCACACACACCATTGAATTGAACAGATTAAACCTCAGCTCCCAGGTGTAATTACTAGTTGGCTGCAGGGACGGCACATGTGGAGGCAGGGAGACCATCAGGGGATAATGAGCGGCTACCTTTTACGTGGGGTTGGTCATATTTAATCCGCAGATCAAAAAGTCTGTGGCTCATCTGTTCTGAATAAGCTGTAAGTTATTACAGGGTGCATTCCCAGAGATTTAGATCGATCCAGAGATTTAGATTTAGATCAACCTAACTCCCTGGGGGTTCATGCTAAATTGCAGTCAGCCGAGCGCGCACCATAGTTAATTACCCCCTTACAGCTTTTAGTAGGCGGGACAGACGCTTAAGCCGGCTAAGCTGACAGTAATCTAGTGAGACTCCCCACAGGGATAGATCGATCTAAAATCTATGAGAATGGGGTCGTAAACTGTAAGTTCAGAAGAGACAACTCACAGCCTTATTGCAGATAATTTTTGATAGAAATGTTTTGCAACTAATTAAAATTAATATTCAAACGTGCCTTTATACCTTTGCTGAATTCATATTTGCAATAAGGTGGTAAACTGTAAGTTTGTATGCCATGTTATTTTAGATTTTCTAATACAACAGCTTTTATATTATTAGTCAGTAGGTAATGAGAAGTTTATGGGGAATTCAGATAGAAACATTGAAAATTATGCACTGTACTAGGTATGTTATACATAAAGTATGATAAAACTGAATTACCACGACAATACAACTTAATAATAAGTTGTAATTGACTGTGGGGAATTCAGTGAGAATTTAGCAAAAGAAGCTGTAATTTACAGTGTAAAATTTTTTGAATAACTTGTCATTTCAGCAAAGCCTAAACAACAACATATAAAAAGGAGCCTTTTACTTTTCCTTCAGTGACAGCATTTCCAACATCTTACCGTTAAGTCTTACTTTATTTCCTTCAGTGACAGTCCCTAGACGAGTATTATATGCAGTACAGATAAACATGTATTGTCACTGTAGGCCTTAAACCTCTTTTCACACACCAATCCAAGTATTTTTCTCAGCCTAAATCCAACCCCACCCTGGATCAACATCCACACGTCAACACTTTCTAGGTTAACAAACCTTGTAAAATGCCTGTGTCTCATTCAGTCTGTTTAATGTGTCCAGGATATCCCCATTGCAGATAGTGCCATTTCCAACAAAGTCATCTTTACAAGTACACTGCACATGTCCAGTTGTCAAGGCTCCATCTAAAATAAGACCATCAACTCATAATTATTACAGTGGGTATGTTTAGGGTACATTAATTAGTATGGGGCTTTGTATCAACCTAATTAAGTTTTGAAGGATAAACATAATTTCAAGTCTGGACTGATCCATCATCATAAAATTTTATAAACATATCTATAACATCTGTATTTTGTACAAGCTGGTCCATTAGATTTAATTTTAAAGAAGTTGTAATTTGAAATAGTGTCAGGAATATTCTCTCAATTGTAGATAGTTTTTCACCTATACTCAATGCCACTGAACAAGAAGCCCCAGCTGGGCAACCCCCATTCTGTTGTAAGCATTTATCTTCCACACAGTAGGTTACTCCATCTCCAGTCAGATTTGTTGGGCATTTACACCTGTAGCTTTGTTTCTGTATTCAAAGAACATGTTGGTTATTACAATTTTTAAATTGCAATTAAAATCATACCATGTACTGGTAACAGCCATGAACTATATACTTAATATAAAGAATAAAAGAAAAAAACTTGTAAAATAATAAAAATTAATTGTATCCTTATACCTTTATTGCTAAAAACTTCATTGTGTTGGCATTTTATTTAACCAATAAAATTCCAAAATAACTTTTCAAACTACATAACTTATTTTTCTTACAATTCACTAAAATCTATAAGCACTTTACATTTAGCATTAATGGCTTAAATGAAATTCAGTTAAGTTAATTTAAATATTTGTCACTGACCTGCTGATCAAAACTACATTTTGCTTCAGGTAGGCAAGTGTGATTGTTGATTTCACATGGCGAGTAACAGTTGTAGCCACTTCCATAGTAACCAGGTAAACAAACACATGACACGAAGTCATTTGTTATGCTGCACTTGGCATATTTATGACAACCACCATTAAACACCACACAAGGAGACATACACTTATATCCATCTCCATGGTACCCAGGATAGCAAGTGCATTTGACTCCATCTGGTGTTGCCTGGCAACTTGCATCTGCATGGCAACCACCATTCTTAATATCGCATACTGACTTACAGTTATAGCCATCTCCAATGTAATTACTAATGCAACTGCAGTTAACAGAGCTATTGCTGTAACTGCATGTAGCCATAAAATGACATCCTCCATTAAGTATCTCACAGGGGGTGTTGCATGTATATCCATCACCATGGTAACCAGGTAAACAAGAGCAAGTTACGCTTCCACTTTTATCCATGCACTCAGCATTGGAATGGCAGCCACCATTGTTATAAGTGCAAAGGTCAAAACAGGTTTTTGTAACTGGGCAAGCACACACGACGTGTCCGTCCTGAACTACACAATCTGCATCACCATGGCAACCTCCATTGTCAATTTCACAAGGGTTATGGCAAAAGTGATAGCCATCACCAAGGAAACCAGGTAAACATGAGCACTTGACTCTGTTGTCAGGTCCTGTGAATGCATAAATCTTTTAGTATAGTCATTTATCTTTTATGAAACCAATGAAGTACTCTAGGAGGATACAATTTAAACAACATCAAGATTAAACCCAGTAAAGCCTACTTAATTAAGAAGTACTCACAGTAACAAAAATTAAGTAACACTTCATGTACTCTCTGGTTCCTGGTGCCTTTTTTAAGCAATAGCATAAACAAGAAGGAAGGGAAAGCTGCTATGAAGCACATGCAACAATTTATGTTACTACTGCCTATTATCTCCACTATTATCTCATATGCCAAATCCAAAGCACAAACGGCAGTGCTAAGATGATACACACTGGTGGGAGGAGCTTTTCCAAAACCAATGTCTTACTTCCAATTTTATACAAGTCCCTCAAATCAAGCATATTTGTATCCCCCATTCTTGCAGTGGATTTTCTATGCCCACCAGTGGATATTCATGGTAATCGAGCCAATACTGAAAGCCTACATACCCTCTGAATGACAAGTGGCATTCTCATGGCAATTCTGATTTTCAAAATGGCATGCAGAAACGCAGTCATCACCAAGTGGTAGATACCCTGACATGCAAGTACATGTGACTTCTCCGTTTTCATGGTTACATGTAGCATTACTATGACAACCTCCATTGGCAACATCACAGGGACTTAGGCAAAAATGGATGCCGTCTCCATGGAAACCAGGCAAGCAGATGCATGTGATTTCATTACCAGGACCTAAGAAAATGTTATCATTAAGCTGAGAAGAAAAATTGCAATTTTTTTATCATGCATAGTATCCATAAACAATTAATTAATTAAGTAAGTAAATGCTATTATGCTGAATCTCATTCTTAAAATATTATGAGTTTTAACAGCTAAATTAGTTTGAATTGTGAAAGCATGTGAACTGACTCCATTCTGTTAGCTTACAGGTTATACCCTAATATTCCTATATCAACATGCAATTAAGCCTAGATTGAATCTTTAGTACACTCCACATGCATTGCTGTCTGTTTCAAAAAAGATATATAGCAACAGGCTCTACAAAACAATAACTATTTGTTCTCATGTTTTTGCATCACACTTTATGGATAATCTGTATATCAACCTGAGTATAAATAACTAAAAATGTTTGTGACTTGATAGCTGCCATGAACCATCTCTAAATTTCAAATAAATTTATCCAATCCTAGAATCACAAAGTCAGCCGTACCTTTCAAACTGCAAGTTGCATTCTCATGGCAGCCGCCATTTTGGATTTGACAACGATGTTGACACTTGGATCCGTTTCCATAGAAGCCAGGCATACAAGTGCATGTTAGTTTGCCACCTTCATCTAAACAGGTGGCGTTAGCATGACAACCACCATTTTCTATCAAACATTTGTTTATGTCTGAAATTGATATTATTAATAATACATTTGTCTGAAGAAAATAGCTAAAAGTGTATATCAAACTTGAATGCCGAAATAATGTACAGCATTAAAACAATTAAGTTATAATAGAATCAATCTTTATTTAGACACAACTTTTTCTATTTGAAAAAAAAATAAATTTAGTAAATTTTCTAATTGGTCTTCTCTCTTTTCAGTAAATATTGCATGATTAATCATTATCTTTCAAGCCAATAAAACAAATAGTATACTTATGCAAAAATATATCCCTTTTCCAACAACAATCTCATTCAGCAAGTCTACCTTTACTACAAAGATCTCCAGTTTTTCCCATCACACAATGATCACATGATTTTCCAGTAAAATTTTCATCACATGTGCAATGTCCAGTGCCATTTCTGCCATCAAAACAGGTGCCATGTCCAGAGCATGGCTCCCTGGCTCCCCCTGGACACTCTGAAACAACATTGTGTTAGGTGTGAAACTAGAGTGTGTTTGATGCAATCACAACCAAATGCATCCAATGATAGTATTTCTTCCAGACCAAAAGAAACATTGGTTTGGGGTATGAATTACTTTTTTTTCAAGGTTATTTTCCAGTTTTCATACAGCTTACAGTGTCATGAATAAATCCGTAGTTCGTAATCTATATATTTCTTTTACTCAGTAAACTCATTTAAACGATGCAAATTTAAGTCATATTTAAAGAATATACCGCATCCTTTTTATAGTACCTTCACAAAGCCTGCCATAATAACCAGGGGCACAATTGCTACATGTTGGTCCACTGAACTGAATCATACACCCACCATGTCCATCGTCAACACTTGTATTCACTCCTTGTCCACTTCCAGTGTTTGTATCCACACTTTGGTTACCTTGGGTATCGTTATTATTTGACTCTCTACAGTTTGGGTGGTCAATAGGGTCAGCTGGACAGGCTGTTTAAAGAAGCGTAACCTATTCATGATGGTCGCATTTTGTCTACTTAATCTGTCCATGGAAGTATATCTTGACCTAGTCTACGATATATTTCCATGATCTGTCACAATAAATAGTACACAATATGTCAAATTTAAAACACATTTGTCATATGAACAACTAGAACCATTAAAAAAAGTTATCAATGCTCCCAATTAAGGTACTGGCCCTGCTTTGTCGGGTATTAAAACTGGCCTGTGATATGGTGCTATGAAATGTGATTATGTTTGAATGTTGATATCTTAGACAAAAATGTCTTTTGGTTATCATATTTAAAACTCACATGGTTCAATACATCTATCTTTACCAAGCAAATAATTCAAAAAATACTCACGATCACAAAGTAAACCATAATATCCTTTGCAACAGGCTGGAACCTAAGCACAATAAAAATTAATTTTAGGTTTGAGTGCATGAGTTTGTTTATCTATGCTATTAGCATGTTATCAAATGTACTGTAAAGGATTTTTTTTTAAACTTTGATCTAGGTATAAGAAACTTTTGTTTTGCACTAAAAAAGGTCCCCTTTTTCAGAAACAGTCCACCCCCTTTGAAATTGATCTTACTGTTCTATCTTGCCACCCCGTATCTCACTATGGCATTCTTGAACTTACCTGTACCTTGGCACCCTCTGCAGGACATCTGTGAACATCAGGCCATATCATACCACCTATCCCATGAACCACGCCACCATATGTCATTAGATCTGGCTCAATGACAGGGACCCCATTCACAAATATCTGTGAAGATTATTTTGACGGTTATGAAAATGTTTCATTCTGCATGTGGCTGGTTATCAATATGTCTGTCTTTTAGAATAACAATTATATATAATCATCAATCAATTATACCTGAGAAAAAACAGACGGAAAAACATGGACAAAAATAAGTAGATAAGATGCATGTAAATGTACACAAAGAAAGGCAACAGCATTGTTTTCATGTTTTGTGTAAAAAGCCATTGGTAATATGATTTTCATTTTTTTTAAATTTGTTCATCCATAAAAAAATCTATTAGACATGCCTGGTACCTGTTGAATTGAATCCTATATAGAAAATCAATTTTCAAATAAGTTTAAGGTATTTTTTCACCTGGTCAAATATACTTGTTCACTGGAAGACGTTTGGGCCTTAACTTCCTAATACACCTTAGCAGTGTTATATTTCCATACTTACCTGAGAGGACTGGAGAGAGATATTTATATGGTACTGGTCACCAAGCAGAGTTTCAGCTACCATTCCATCCTGTATGGAGTTAGTAGTAAGCACAGTAGGGACAACATAGAATGACAGCAACCTGGATGTCTATAAATAAACATAGAATGACAGCAACCTGGATGTCTATAAATAAACATACTTACAGCATAATGAAAGCAGTGTATTTAGGGACATATAAATCAAATAATAGGTTTTTATATTTTAATACTGATGGCAACTTTATTTATTTTTTGTGATAACGTCTTTATAGGAATAGTAAATCAATAGGAAAACTGCTACATACAATTATCAGTAGGCTTCAGGAACTCTGGAACTCACTCAACATGATTTCTTATAATAAAATAAGAATGGATATGAATACCCATTAACACAATTTCAGAGACAGGAAGGGTTTAGATGTCTACTGTTATGAGTTATTAATTTGATATCAATCCTTAGATGTAATAGTAATGAAAAATGGTTACTATTTTTGAGAGGATGCATTATATAGATTCTTGCTTCTGTGAACCAATTTACATTTTTTATTTATCATAACCATCTTACCATCTTGTGTCCAAATCTATTCAGCACTGTATTGGTAGGAACAAACACTGTGTAACTATCCAAGGAACTTATGTTACTCAACAGCTTAGATATCTGGGAGAGAATTTTAAATTATACCTTTTATTTGGTTTCTACTTGATACAAAGCATTATTAACATGTGAAAATGAATGACAAACTTAAAAAAAACATAAATTGTTTTATACTGGCACATTAATACAGGTCCTAAAAGATGCTACTACTACTGCTACTACTACTACTACCAATAATAATAATTATAATTAAATCAAAAACAAAATTAAGGTAATTTCAACTTAATCATTACATCATTGTGACAGAATATATTTAGGTAGTTTAAATATCATTAAAAATATATATCAAACTGTAAAATTACCATTAAGTAACTCTGGAATATGGAATACTTTGATCTGTCTTCTAATAGATTTAGCAGGTAAGGTTGTGTTGGCTGAGGCACTGGATATGGCTCCAATACCTTATCAAGTCAAAAGGAACATTCAAGGCAGAAAACAGAACGAAAGAAAAAATAATTATTTGCAGATACCATGATTCTACCCAGCCCCCACCCTGTGTAAGACAACAGAAACATCATTTTTATTCCACTTCAACTGGAAATTAAATCTGTTGAAATTCTTGACCATAATCTCTATAATAGTCCCATTAAGCCAAGACTGAAAATCTTAAGGCAATATCATCTTTATACTAGGTATACCTTATCAATTATGTGGATTACACCATTCAGTGCAGGGATGTTGGCTTTGATCACTTTGGCATCATTGACATACAGATCCTATAATTAGCAATTAAATAAAACATTTTAGCAGAAAATCAGGTGGTATGCAATATATATTTTTTAATGTAATTGCATTCAATTTGACTAATTGATTTTTGTGAAAAAAGGCTGGAAAGTGACTTAACATAACTGATTAAAAAGCAATATTTACACAAAAAACTGAGGCCATTCAGAATGAGAAGAGCCAAGTGCTAGCTAGGCCCACAACCTAAACGACTAGTTGAACTGAGCCGAGATTTAATTACTGTGCTCCTGCAGGTCATGGCCTAGCTAACCATCAGCTCTTATCATTCTGAATGGCCTTTATAATATTTATACAGTGACAGAAGTTCAGCATAAATGACAAACTGTCTCCTGTCAGTTTAGAACTTGGTTCAGTGGCCCTGTCCCCATGAGTATTATCTAATAAGTGGATGTGATACTTGGCCAACAGATAAAAGTAGTCATCAATGCAAGACAATCAGTGAAAACTCAAATTTTATCAAAATACTAAAAAAAAAAGGCAGGGGGAAGATTTAAACATTCTCCAGAGCATTCAGGAAGACAGACAGAATCTTCTTATCATTAAGCTCACTCTAATTGGGTAATAAGGATGTTCCTACTTTCCGACTGATCTTGGAACACTTTCAGTCTGGAGAACTGTTTCAACTTTTCCCCTTGTGAATTAAGCAAACCTCTTTTGGTAATTCCACCTACCTTTCCCACGTGTGTGATATTCAGCCACATATTATCAGCCAAAGTCTGGAAATAGTCCAGGAGAAAGGTCATCATCTTCAGCTTGAGAAAAGAATGGTTTCCTGGCACCGTGTGATACCTGTACATTATCAGAAAGAAACATCAGTCATTTCCTCTCCAGATATCTACACCAGCGGTCAAGGTCACTTCTTTGGTTTCAGGCTTTGATAACTCATGTTAATTTTTTTTTTTTTTTTAACGTTCTGATTATACTATTTTTCAAATTTGGCCTGCATTTAAACCACAATGAAGCTCTTAAAATTCACTGACAACAATAGATTGTTATTTGTTCATGGTGGGATATACACAAGGCAGCAAAGCTGTCAAATGTGCATAGCAATAGCACCTAATTTGCAACTCCACACTTTGAAATAGGTGCACAATAAATTTACATATAATAATAATCATCATGTATTTTTTATTTTTTTGCCTACTCATTAAAAATTATTAATATTCAATATTCAAATTTGTTAAATTTTATTGTGAACCTAACTTCCATATCCAGTTTCATGAGAATTTCATTAAACAGTGGGACATATAAGAAATGCACCTTTATTGGCCAAATTTTGAATATTATTTCTGTGTTTGTTCTTATTGCTAATATTCATCAGAGTAGTTGACAGCTATGAAATTAGATCAAAGAGACATATATGAGTCAAATAAGCTGTTATTCAAAAGTTACCTATATTGTAGTATTATGAATCAGTCCAGTAAGTTATAGGGAAATAATATTAACCAATTTTAGTGCTATGTGTCACTCTTGACTAGTACGTTTAAGGATAAATAGTCGCACAGTTTTCCATTTAATGTATTTACAGGGCTTACATGCAATATAATTTTTTCTGAAAAACACAGGATAATTTTTGTAAATGGTCCAATAAAACTGAGCTCGGCCTGTATTTTAGTGCTTAAAAAAACTCCTTTGAGGATAATGAGTCACATGATCATTCTTTTACTGCATTGACAGTGAAAAGTACACAGTGATGACGTGGACTATGATGGATGCAGGTGAAGGCTTTATTAACAGACACACTGTGTCTGCACATAATTAAAGATTACAGGCAAAGATATGAAAAGGCAAATGGGAAATTAAATAACACATAATTAAATATTACAGGCAAATGTCAAGATATGAAAAGGCAAAGGGGAAAACAAATAACAGACTAATTACCCTATGAGAGATATCACATTTGTTGGATGCTGCCAGTAAGAAAAGCTGGCAAGCTTTCTGAATGCACTCACAGCAGGATCAACTGGGGCAAAGAATGTGTAGTTCTGAGTAAGATCATTCAGGATGTTATCTTCCTCTTCAAGGACCTGCAGAGACAATAATGCACTAGGCAGATTCAGGGGAAAACATGAAAAATGCAATCCTCCCCCAAAAAAACCCAATTTACTTTGATGGCTTATTAATTTACATATAATTTTTTTTTTTTTTACTAATATTAAATCTCACTTTGTATATAACATTAGTTTTTTTTTATAAAACATTGTACAATGTTTTTTAATAAAACTTTCTACTAACAAAGAACCACCAATGCATATTGTTAATTTAATGTAGGCCCTTGGACAGGGAGGGTTTGGTGGTTAGAAAGAACTTCTCATTTGGCCAGAAAAAGTGTTCTTATTCAAAATTTGATCTAGGTTCTGTGCAATTTCTCAAGTTGGGTCAACTTAAGGGGTGAAAAGGTCCATCATTAAAAAAAAACTCCCTTCTTTAAAATGCCAACAGGCCTTTTATAATCGATTATCATAGCTCTTTTCACATCCAAACACAATCAAACATTCCAATGCATGACAAATCTCTACAAACACATTTCAATTTTCACGTAATTACAATGATACTGAACATAAGAATAACATGATTGCAATTCATAAGCAAACAATAAAGCATGACTAAAGGACCTGATACCTTTTGTATGACCCAACTTCTGCCATAATTTTGTGCTTCATGTTTTCTAATGATGCACATTATTAACACTCAAAACATCAAGTGTTCAAAGGAGACAGCAAAATTCAAAGTCAATACAAAGTCAAAACCAGCATGTACCTCCAGGATCTCAGTTAACTGTGTTAGGTTTTGTTGCACTGCCAATTCTGCATTAATGGAACCAAGACATGTCAGCCCATCACCACTGTATCCCATGGCACAGGTACAGTTCCTAGTCCCTATCCCAGTGGAGATACACATTGCCTGGAAAGAGTAAGTGAGTGGTATATCTGTTCATAAGTTAACTCACTTATTTCATACAAATGAAATTTAATCAAATTATTTTCTCCATATCAAAATGTCTTCATAAGTTAACTCTGGTTATTTCATCCAATTGTCTAATGAGAGTTAAAAATGCCTGATTTTCTCCACGTCACCCAGAAATATAGATAAATAAATAGGCCTTAGTAAAAAATAAACATTTCATGCTGATGGATTATAGATTTGCAGTCAACACACACACACAATCATAAAAATTGGGGAGAATAAGGTGACGTCATCGCAAAACTTTTTTTGCAAAATTGTAGAGTCAAACTGGCACGGCAAGGGCAGCAGATTAAAAAAAACCTATAAATTTTAAGTCACATGTTAACAAGTCTAGCCATCCATGGACGTCATTCCAGTCAATGACCAGTGTTTGGTCAATAAGATTATTTCCTGTTAAATAGGTATGGATTTGGAGATAGACACTCTCTTGTGTTAATGAACATAAATTTAATTTGTTAGTCTAAATTAAGATTAAAATTGTTTTGACTCTTGGCATGGCATAGAGTTTTAAGACACAGTACTCTTTGAAATTATTGTTTACTCTTTTTTTGCATGGCAATGTGATTTAAGAACTATATTGTCTATTTATTATCATCCTTCTAAAATTACATAGTCAAGACATGGCTCATCTAATAAATATTTTGCTCCTCTCTTTCCCTCCATCCCTTTATTAAGAAAAGTGTCAAACAGATCTGTCAGTCTCTTCATTGAAAAAAGTGATGTATAAGGCAAGAGCTATTTTCCTGATTCCCTTTGTGGCCACACAATGGCTGTACTTCACACTCTATGTTTTAAGTCATCTGCTGGAGTGAGTGACCGAGGCTTGACAGATAGCATAGAGGATCAAAAAGACTGTACTGGTGTGACCCATTCACCTGGCTTAAGAAATATTTCTGTGTCATCCAACTGGATAAACAGCTTCCTGTTTAAACACTGAGCTAAAAGTCACTTTGGGCTAAGTACTAATTATTGCATGGTATCATAACTGCATGGTATCATCTCCAGGCTGGTGACTATAATAACACTTATATAAGAGTAAGAAGAAACACTGAGATCAGTCCCAAAATGTTCACCTGCAGCAAGGCAATTTTTTAGCACTGCAGTAATTTTAGTAGTTAAAGAAGCGTTTGAGAAAAAACCTTTTAGGTGCTTGATTCATCCTTGATTAAAAATGCGATCTAGTTGCTTAGTAAATTTTATTAAATATAATATACCCCATAAACAAATTAATGAATAAAAACGATAGATAAAAATGTTTAGGTTAAGTATTGCAGATTAAAGCAGAGGAACACCTGCTTTCTGAACTCTCAAAGGTTATAATTAATCCTTTTTCCTCAGATCCCTCATATATTGTATTGATATGCTGTGTGTACTGCCTGACTTCAAAGCTATTTTAAGAACTCAAGCAGCCAAGTCAGACTTGCTATTACTGGTACAAAAAAATGAAATATATCCTGGCTGAAGGCCACTTGGTGAAGTATGTACTCTTCCTGACATACAGGACATCATAGTATCACACCACTGACCATATGTGAGACCAGATGAAGGATGGAAATAAATTGTAAGTATAATAGAAATCACTCTGATACTGTCCATGCAAACGATGGGCAACCACTCTCTAGCATATGATAATATTCTGAGAGTTATGACTGGTAAAACATGGTATATTGGTGTAAGTTGGTCACTTATTATTGGTGCCCCGCATGTGTTAAGCAATTGTCCAGGTGGAGAACCATTCATGAGGGACGTTGACACTTGTGTCCCTACATAGCTTTTGCACTAATAGTATGGACCAAGTTTGCACTTTTATGTATGTATGTATGGATGACAAAATTTCATAAATTCAAGTCAATAATGTCATATATCAGCGGACAAAAGGACAAAATTGAATATACCTTTATTTTTTATTTATATATTTAATCATTTATTTATTATTTGAGACTTAAATTTTAAAACCTCCCAGCATAAGGGAAATATGCAGTGCTCAGCACTTTTAGTAGGGGAACACTTTTTTTGTATATTTTCACTGTACTACTCAGGCCCATTGGCCAAGAAATTCTGCAATGAATCTTAATCTGATCTAGGTTCTAGAATAGGTATTGTATTAAAAAAGGGCCACTATTTCAGAATAAGAACTTCCTTTTCAAATTGATGGCTACAGCTCATAATATTGCTACTCGGTACCTTTTATACATATGCAAGTTTGACTTTTACTAAAAGGTGTGTCATCTAAAGGTTCAAGTCAATTATTGCAAGTGCAATGGCAAGGAAATATGATCTGAATATCATAATTATAATACTGACTTCACTAAAATGGGTGATACATATGTACAAAATTTCAAATAAATGATAATTTTCTCTTTGCACTTGAAATGTGCATGGTAGCTATTCGTCTGTTTTAAATAAATAGTAATCCACAGTAAGAACATCAGCTTAATAAACTATCTGCAAAGTCTGTTAAGGTTCATCCCCAGGATTTATCATTATCAATTACTGAAAAGCCTCAACATTCAGGAATGGGAGACAGAGAGCCTTGTCCCTCGACTTATCTGGTTTACTCAAAACAGACATACGTGTCTGCACGTAATCCTCTCATATTTCATAACATAAACTCACACAAACCACCATCTAGAAAGGCACTGTTCACACCCTCATTGGACTTTTATTGATCTGTGTTTTTAAAGGCTAATTTTGCTGCCAGGACATTGCAACTTACCATAATTCACATGATAGCCCAGCACCCCACCCGACTATGAGCTATTTTTTCAAGAATTAAAAAACATGCTAAATGAGCCCACTGCATGTTTGACTATTTATGTGCATATGTAGGTACCTGTAAAAAGATCCAGGACTTAACATGATGTGATTAGGGTTGTCCACTTTTGTCCACTTTTGTTGTTTTAAAATCAGTTTGCTGTATTTTTCAAGCTGTTAATTATTAGTGAGAGATCAGAAAATGATACGCCAGTCAAACACAGACTAATTACCTCTATATAATAGTTTATTTAACTTAAATAATTCAATCCTTTTAGCTATAAAAATGAATAATTAAAGTTAACTTCTGGAAGTTTACATTTCAATGAGGAACAGGAGTATAATCCAGTCCCTTGGCTCAGAATTGAAATATCCCAGGATGCAGTTGGCCATGATGATGATTTGATGCCAGGTAAATTAGACTCTATTGTAAACATCTTTTGCAGTGCAGTTCAGAAGTGAAAACTGTGTTATCACATTTAAAGCTTTCTTGATATTGTACAAATATCCAAGAGTAGCTAAACATGGCCAAATCAAAATTAACATCTATCATACTCAGGGGCGGATCCAGAGATATTTTCTGACAGTCTTCCAAATTATGTTTGTTGGTCCATCCTCATTTTTGACTGTCTTCCAACAGAAAAAGTTAGATACCCGTCAATGTAAACTTGAAAATCTGACCGTCTTCTGGAAGACCCAGAAGACAGTCTAAATCCGCCCCTGATACTAGGCATTGATCAAATTTCAAAATATTGTTGTCTTAGAATTAGATTTTGCAGCAGTCAAGTTGCCTACTTGTTAATGTCGGAATCCGTAATCTGGGTGATTGGCACTTGCACATTTCTAATACATATAGCCGACCCTCCCCCCCATGGTGTGGGGTTCGTGGCCCGCTAATTTCAAGAGGGGTCCATTGGTGTGATTTTTTTTCAGAACTTGAAGGACCCCGACCCCCGACCCCCATAAATCCCCCACTGCATATACTGTACTACCAGTACAATAACCAAGGCAAGCCTCAATGGCCGCATTCAGAACAGATGATCCACACAGTAACAGTAACCAAGCACCCAATCAATGTTAGTTGTAAAAGGAGGGCTTTCTATAGCCTTTTTTTTTGTGTGTGTGTCAACTCATCAAAGTACCAATTGGCAAGGAGAGAGCCATAGGTAAGATGTTTTGGCTTAGGTGTCAGTTTAAGAAGAGCAATTAAGACAGTTAGTCAGCTTATCCCACAGCCAGTGCTTTGAACAATAGGATAATTGCACTTGTTTTTCGCTTACATGCACTTTTATACTTTTATACCCTTCTGTGCATTCATCCTATATTTTGAAGTACCAGCCGAGGGATACTTAGTCAGTTACAACTCCTCGTCGTCCACTTTTTGCAACTTGCATAAGCAAATAATATGCCACGATATAATTACGCATTTGTATGTCGCATACAGTGGATGACTTGTATGGCAACTGGTACTTATATAACTATAATAAGGTAAGGGATTGGTCAGGTGTGAAAGCTGTGTTGTTTACCACACTTCCCCACATACAATTTCACAAGAAACTGATCAATGGGCCAAGAGAAAGCATGATATCTGGACAATTTTAAATGAGACTACGTACTTCCCCATTTTTTCTGGAAATTATCGGGCATTTGGAATTTGAAAAAGAATCCTTTTGCTCCATGTTTCTTCATACTCAGTACAACCGTAGGCCTACACTCGACACTCCGACATGATGGGTCAGATCAACATCATATGCCGCTGAGGTACACTGCATTCTGGGATTGATTGAGGCAGCTCACATGGCAGGAGGAGTTCTGGTAATTCTTATATATCAAATATATATATTTAAATAAAAAGTAAACAATTGTATTACTACATGCTGTGAGTTCTCCATGAAATATCACAAAACTGTGTGGTTGATGTGTTGTTGAACAATATTAGGAACAGCTAGTGCAGGAGACATATTATGATGGGAAAATACATATAGGAATTAGTTTGCCCTGCAAAGGATTTTCTAAACTTAAATGATTCACCTGTATTAAATGAAGTCACAATGAGAAAAATTTTCTAAAAAACTCAAATTTCTCATGTCTTACAAAAAAAAATCATTCTTTATCAATGTGTTGCCCAGATGTAGATCTCTAGCTGATCTGGTTTTGCTCTTAGGCTAACAAAAAAGTCATGCTGAATGGTATTCATGCACCAAGAAATAAGGTGATCGACTGTTGATCTACCAGTGGCTTAATATCTATATTGCATGACACTGACAGAACAGACGTGAGCAGAAGAGCAGTTCATTTTCTCTTTCTGGGCAGCCTGTGACTGATACTCCATGGGACATTATAACCTTTACTTTTCTTTCACTGCTCATGCTTTGCATTCAACATTCCATTCAATTTTTTTATGAGAGAGACGATCAACTACATGCCTGATATGATTTCACATCTGCTAGTCCTGTCTATTATTGCTCTTTCAAGTGGTGAAGGTAATGGAACTATCATCATTTGCATTTATCTCTCTGTCTCCTGTTTTTCAGAGTAAAAGTAATCACAAAAATCAGGATAAGCCAAAAAAAATATGAGATTTTAAAAAGTAAATGCAATATTGAATGAAAACTGATACATTAGATACCTCTGGGATTCATCATATCTGCAAATTTTGCTTGTTCATAGAAGCATACACCTCGGAATTTGCCATTTCTAATCTGTATCTTATTTTAATGATTATTTTCTCCACTAAACCCATGTGTTTAAGTAATAAAGGCTTATCTGCCCCTTTTCATGGAAAAAAGTCATTAGTTGCTTAACTGCAGTCCATATTGTGTAGTGGTCTTGAAACAGAGTGCAGTTTAAATTGAAATTAAGTTTTCATGTTAAATGTGAAATTCATCCCTTCATCATTAGCATCCTTACATTAAGTAAAATTCATTTGTTCAGAAAGATTTCCAGGGTAGAGAATTACTTTTCACATGTCAAAAAATGCCCATGCTTGTTTCATATTTGCATTTCAAAATAAACTATTACTTTTAGTGTAAAAGCAAAAGTTTTAAAATTCCTAGCATTTTCACGCAGTTCCAGAGCAAATATCACACAGGCTTCCCAAAACTTATGCACAGTACCTTTTCTGAACATCCACCATTGTGAACTGCACAAGAATTGGTTGCTATGCAATATGTGCCATTTCCTTGGAAGCCAGGATTGCAAAGGCACTCAAACTAGAAAAGAGAAAGATAATATTTTTCATTTGATTTATTTAACTTTATTTCTGATTAAAATTGCAAATCTTACCAAAAACATGAAAAGTGTAAATCACAGAATATTTTTTGTGTTTCTTTCATTAGTCCACACTTATAGCTGCCTGGGTATATAAACCACACACCTAGTTGACAGACACTGTGTTAGCTGTGTCACTGAAAAAGTATCAGATATGATGGGAATGTGTAAGTTGCACCAATAAGTGTGATTAAAATATGTTAGATGTGCCACAGTCCGAATGTATTAATTGTGTCAATAAGAGTATATATATATATATTTCTATATATAGATAAAATGCTTTGATACCAACCTGCCCTGCCATTAAAGCATAGCAAACTGCAGATCAAGTTTTGAAAAATTCATAAGTAAGTCCATTTAAAAGTCAATCAATTATTCATAAGGTGCAGCACATATTACAGCATCCATGACTTTGTAATAATTCTATAATAATATATATGACATTTACAAATAGTTAGATTTCTCAGATGAGCAACATGTAATTACACTACTGGGAATCAAATATTAAATAATAGGATATCTTTGATGGACCCTTGATAATAATACCTGTCCTGGTATGAGCAGCACACAGCGAGCATCTGGGTGACAGTCATTGTGTACTGTACACACTGCAATAGGGGAGCAGGACTTCCCATCACCATGCCAACCAGGGTCACAAACACAAACACTTTTACCTGGACCTGTTTGTATGCACTTGGCCTGAAAATGTATTGGGATTTGTTTGTCTTAAGATTTTCTTCCATATCAAATACTTTTTGGTAAATTTCTATTATGAAGTTGCCTTAAGATTTTATTAATTAACTATATTCATTGTAAAAAGCAATATGATTCCCTTGTCCTATCAGTGTCCTATAGCAAAATTAACCCTACATCCAGCTTTGCATTTAAATTTGATTTCACATATGTAATTTATCTATGGATAAATACATTTCTCTCTCTCTCTCTCTCTCTCTCTCTCTCTCTCTCTCTCTCACACACACACACACACACACACACACACACAC
>NW_019775599.1:81030-179704 GCF_001039355.2 Lingula anatina
ATATATATATATATATATTTGTATCAAAAATCCGTGGTAACATGTTGTTCATCACACCTTTGTCAATAACTACATTATGTTGGTTATTTCACCTGCACAATTCACAGCATTATCTTCCTAACAGATTGCTATCTACACCCATTTAGGATTATTGAGTTAAGGTCCAAAAACATGTCTTTGCACCTTAGTGCAATGACAGCCCTACCTGTTACAGATTTGTTGATCAGCATTCCTAGTCCCTAAGAATATGCCACATATGAATAATTGATTCACAAAATTAGAAAATGGAGGTAATAACTTTATTAAAGCCACGTGAAAATATGTTTCAGGGTATATACTGTAAAAATCTTAATTTGTTTTGATTGTGACTAGAGATATCATCTGTTTGTCACACTCATCACTATATAATCCACTGATGGCAATGAAAAAACACTTTTTATTTGAAAATAATTCATACAATATTTGATATAATGTCCTTGAGATGACTGAATAATAATAATAATAATAATAATAATAATAATAATAATAATAATAATAATAATAATAATAATAATAATAATTAGAACAACAAGACACCTATCTTACCTAACACCTGTCAGATTTCTTACTTTCATTCCCTTAGGACTTGAGAACATATCTTTAAACTGCAGTCAGAATGTTACATGTCTCTTTGCAGAATTGTTAAAAGCTCACAAAATACCTCAAAACTTTTCACTTTACATTAAAACAACTACATTTTATTGATATTCAAGCAATTAACAGGGTTTATGTATGATATAAAACAAGTCTTTTCAAAATAATCTCATCCCTATTGTTTTTTATGCATATGATTGTCCTTGGTAGTCCAAATTATGTACCTGTAGTCCAAGTAACATTTCTTAATTCTAAGTAATTTATAAAGAATCAGTTTTTGATCCAAAAAAAAAAGGTTTTACCTTCTTGGTCTGTCAATCTCACAATGGGCATGAACATGACAGTGCAGCAGTTTCTTGTCAAACGCTGGACAAACTTTCCATGTCTTGTCGCAGTTGTCACCAGTGTATGAAAACTGACAGGAGCCAGGCTTGCACTTTCCGTCACCATTGATAGTATTGTGACAAGTCCCCTCAATGCATGTACAAGCTGTAATAATTAATAAAAATAATTCTATAAACTGTGATAGAAAAGTACTTTGTTGTTTAAGATATCAAGCATTTTTTATGTTTCATCATGAAACAAGAGACAATGAAAAACCCACTAAGGGACCATTCCCAGAGATATCGTACTAACTTTGGATCGATCTATCTCCAAGGGGATTCTCACTAAATTGCTATCAAATTAAGCGGCTTAAATGTCTGTCACGCTTACTAAAGCTGTTAGGGGGTAATTAACTACCAGAGGCCAAGCATACACAAAAGTCAATTACCCCCTCACTGATTCGATAGGCCTGACAGACATTGAAGCTGCTTAAGTTGATAGCAATTTAGCATGAATCCCCATGGAGTTAGATCGATTCTAATGGATCGATCTATGCATGGGAACCCCGTTTAATTAACGTTTAATTAACTGATTGATTTATATCTTTAAAAATGACTTTATTAAAAGGACTTTATTAACAAACACTTTTAAATCTACATTATGTCAGACTGATGTGAGTAGATGTTGTTACTCACTGACTGCTAGGTGGTATAGTGGCCAGGGCCCTCTTATAACATGTCAGATAGATCAACCCTNCAATGTAGGTCGATCTAATCTATGAGAATGGGGTGAAAGGCCTGCTTTCACAACTGTACTTGCATGATTATTCAGTCTCTTGCAGACAATAAATGACTCTATCAATCTGTGAAACTCAAAACATGACATTTATGCAGTGTACTTCAAAGAAATGGTTCATTTTCAATTATGTTATACTACTCTGTGCTTTTATAACATATAAATTGTAACTTGCTTAAATAATAAAAAAAGTTTGTACCAGTACATATAGCAGTTGGAAATGTTTGACATAAGCTAATGGTGATAGAATTTAAATATATAAGTCAAAGGGAAGGCACCTGACTGATTAAACATAGGGGGGTGATAGGTTGTCACATATCTATTACAGTCTGTTGGAAGTGAATGGAGTTTGATCATCAAAATTAGATGTGTATAGGCCTTGTTAGATTACATCCCACAAATACCAATAGTACACATGTGCACCCAGTACACTTCATTACACCTAACTGTAAAAGTTGCATCATTACGTTGCTACTGGGGAATTCAGTTAATCAGTGAAGATAGCTCAATTAATGTCCCACATGGCTGAGAAACTAAAGAGTACAAGTTGATTTAATTTGTTGGCTATGTCTGGTACAGCAGGTAAGAAAAGTGATAACGACACAATCTCATTACTGTATTTAGGCTTCCTTCAGTGGCAGCACTCCAGATAGCTTCACAGGCCTATAGACTTATGTCTGTTTGTGTGTGTGAGTGTGTTGGGGGGGGGGGGGGAGAGAGGCACAGAAAAAATGCCCTTTTGGCCAGAAAAGGTGAGCTTTAAATCAAAATTCGATCTATAGTTTTATACTATATTAATCAAGCATGGATAAAAATGTCTAATTTTTCAGAACAGATGCCGATCTCTTTGAAACTGCTGGCTTAACAGGCCTGATAATACATGTAATAAGCTGATAAAATCCCACAACATAGTCATTAAGTTCCCCAGGCATTTTTACCCTTTTTTGCATGCCATTCCATAATAAGTTGTTAATTATGGTGTATTATTTATTGTAATCATTATATAATACCCCATACTTCCCACTTGTTATTTGCAACTTTAATTGTGATATTTAGGCTTAGACAGGCATTGTATAGGATATTAGGTAAACATGTAGGCTTGTGTATGATATATGTCTCAATACTTTTGCCTTTTCTGGTAAAGACAGGAAATAACTTCTTCTCACAGGCAGGGTAAGAGCACTGTCTCTATGGTATTAGCTGGTTGAATAGCATCTCTGCTTAACATGTATATGATTAAATGCATTCAGGTGAACCTGTTGATTGTCTTTGAAAAAAATTTGGGTTGTCATCTCTATCGCCTCTTCCAAATAGCCAAATGCAAGGGTGGATCCAGAGATATTTTCTGACAGTCTTCCATATTATCTTTGTTGATCCATCCTCTATTTTTGACCATCTTCTGACAGAGAAAACATTGGATACCCAACAATGTAAACTTCCAGAAGACCCAGAAGACAGCCTCAATCCACCCCTGAAATGGACAGTCATTAAAAAAGGCACTACAGGTAGAACCAACCATTTTTTAAAAATGCTCTATATAAAAAAGCTGCCTTTGGGTTTGACCATTTCCGCAGAAAAAAAGGTCATGTATGCTCCACATATTGGTACACATGTTGCATTTCCTGCTTATGTTTGCAATTACACTATAAATGTGGCTGTCATAAAACTTGGGATTACAGTTGGAATTGTAGTGCTCGCAAATGTAAGTTGACAAATTTTTTCACTTTCAATTTGCTTAAGTTTTTTTTTCATCTGCATGTTGAAGAGCTGAATACTTACCAGTAAGAGTTGGACTCAAACAATTTATCATCATGATCAAATATAAACATATATAAATAACCATTTGACCAGAAAAATAAGTAAATGTTTTTTTCCATTTATGCATGTATTATTCACAAATAATGTGGATTTTTGAACTTGGTTAAACAAGTTTACAATCTTAAATATACAGCATTTAGCAAGGCAACAATGTCCAGAGTAATATTTTGGTTCAAGACTGGGGTTTATAAGTTTTTTATAAGAAGCTATTTTTGTTGTCACAGAGGAGCAATTAACAGTCTTGATTGCTGTAGGGGGGGCCTTGGCAGGGACTTGTGAAGTTGCAGTGCCTGAGTAGTTATGCAAACAATTACTAGCCATGTAATCATCCTTGAGATTTCATTACGGGGTCACAGCATGGAGAATAACCACAGTGGTGAATTTAGGGGAGTGTTTGGGCGGACCTGACCCCCCTTCGATTTCTGAAAAAAATCACCCCAATGGTCCCATCTTGAAATTAGAACTTTGACTAGCTGAATCATATTTCTAAACTGTACCAAATGGCATCTCGCCCTTTAAAATACCAAAAAGTTTTCGGGCCTCTGAGCAGGCCCAGACCTGTAGGGGGAGGGGGTCAGTTTTGCATCTGCGAACCCCCCTTCAAATAATCTTGGATCCATCCCTGACCATCAATCTAACCAGAGACATATCTAGTGAAAGATCAAATTGTGGCTCTGATAGAGGGTAGCCCGGGCCATCCCATTTCTCAATTTTGGCCCACAAATGGTTATAAAAGGTCCATTTTTTTAAGAACATCCACCCCACCCCCCTCCTTTGAAATTGCTGGGTGCCAGCCTACACGATGAGCATGTATTGTCCACATTTTTAAAGTGTTCATTGGCCCCATGTGATTAATTTGTATAAACTACATTGTACTGCTGATATGAATATATGGGCCCCAACTTAAAGTGGACTACAACTGGTACAACAAAAACCAAAACAAAACTGATCCCTTCAACATGGATAAGACTGCAATTTAGTGAAAAATTCTGAAAATATGGTGTGGGGTCCAAACGGGATTTACACAAACTAAAGTAGACCTAATTTTGGGTCTAAAAGTTGAGACCAATTTTGAAGCTAAAGCTGAAGTAGAATATGACTAAACCCTTATAGAAATTCACTAGGGACCTGACCTAGCCAAACCAAGGCAACCTGGAACCATAACAAATAGTCAATACAATAGACTTCTGGGGACAAAATCTTCTCACAGCTTGCCAAATGGTTTCCCTGTGAACTTAATTGGGTTCATGGTGCCTAAATTGTAAATTTTACACAGGAGAGCTTATCCTCAACATACTAGTTTAAATAGAACCTTTAGAGAAAACTCTGTGAAAAAGGTGCATTTTAATTACTAACACCAAGGAGTTTATATTTTCACCTCCTTTGGTCTTTCTGTTTGTCACAGCCTAACTAAAAAGTTATGGATGAATTTTGATGAAATTTTCAGGATAGGTTAGAAATGACTGGGCTAACTTAAACCTACTATCAGGTTTTTGATGGTGGTCTGGATCACATTTTAGTTTCATTTAGTAGCTTTTTAGTTTCATTTTTTCAAAGTTTTTGTTATTCATGGCTTTGGGAAGAGGGGAGGTATCCCCCTCCTGTTCCCTACTCCACCATAAATAAATGTCCATATCACCTAGCAGCCTAAAATATTTAGGGAAAAATAGTGATATAAAATTTTTGGTAGGACCAGTAGATATTTTGCCCGGTTGGTCTGAACAAGGAGTTACAACTGTTGTAACTCCTTGGTCTGAAGGACCAGTTATGGGCCAGAGTTTTCGCCATGTCTGCAAACACAAAAATATAGCATTTCATGGGTTACAAGGCTAGAGCATGGTGCAACAAAGTACTTTTTGGTGTGTGGGCACTTTTTACAGTTTTAATTGGATTCAGCATAAGAGCGCATCTTGAATTTAACAAAATAAAGAGGAAAGTGGGAGGAAAACAACTATGTTTCTTGGCCAACTGCTTCCTCTTGGGATTAAGTCTTTGAAACAGAGGCCGGACTTGTGAAATTCAATACAGTATAATAGAAGTGTATGTTCATACAAGTCCATCTTCTTTCTTTGAATGGAAATCTTTCACTTGTGCCCCCTTAGAGACAAAGTGTATAACATAATGCAATGCACAGCAATTTTTCATATTACCTTTAAATACATTTTAGAATTGAGTTTAAAAAATACACAGTAATGTTGTACTGATGTACAGACCTTATAAACAAAAATGAAAAAACACCAAACGGCAGAACTGTTACATTGGTGTCCAGGTTTAACATCAAGTACTCAGGTTAACTGGTTGATCCAGATGAGATGGAAGAAATTGGCCAAGTAGAAGCAACACCATAAGATACTATTCATTGTATACAAAAAAAGTTTAATTTTCACCTTGGCTTTTATTTTGCAAATTTCAATTTTATGGAACATTTTATATCATCAATAAATAATATCATTTATTTTAAATTATAGTTGGAAAGTAATAGCATAATTGTCCACATTAAAATGACTGTGCTGACTGCCAAACTCAAAAGTAGTAGATGGGGTTCGATGGGGTTCTTTATGTCAGTCTAAACTGACATATAGGTAATGATCATAAGACATCAATCACAAGTATCCATAAATGTATTAAATATACTTTGCAATGGTAAACATAGACACACATGGAACTCCAATAAGCCCACCTCAACATATATTCCTTGCTTCTTTATTTTGTTATTGTGTTAAAAACAACTGGAATTTCACTCTAGACTGAAAACTAAACCTTCAATTTGCTTTAAAAAAACATTGAACTAAGTCAACCATTAATTCCCCATATAGTCCAAGAAATTGGTGCAGAAAAAAGGGTGAATTGTGTGTTTTTTACCTACAAGCATGAAATTTGCCACAGTTGTAGATAATGGAATTCTAAGCTTTTTTGGATACTGCTTTCATGAACAGACAGTTTGCTGAATGAATTCTTACAAAGCAATTTTCTCATCCTGCGTGCTGATGGTTTACATATTACGCCTTGTTACATGTTTGAAGAAAAATGGTCATGCAATAGTTTCTGAGAGGTATCACTGTTCAACAGCAAATGACGTGCAAATCAGAAATAAGATTGAATTTTGTGGGAAGTTGTTTAGAAATGTCTGAAACGTTATTAAATCTAAACAATGCGAAGGTTACCTAGACATTAAACACCCAGCAACAACATAATGGAAATATAGGATAAAAGCATGTGAATTCCTCAAAGAATTTAATAGCCTCCCAAAAATTGTCTGGCGTTACTACTAAGGGAGCATTCCCATAGATTTTAGATTGATCTATCCCCGTGGGGAGTCTCACTAGATTACTGTCAGATAATCCGGCTTAAATGTCCATCCCGCCTACTACAAGCTGTAAGGGGGTAATTAACTTTTGTGCGCGGTAGGCTGACTGCAATTTAGCGTGAACCCCCAGGGAGTTAGGTTGATCTAGTAAGATCGATCTAAATCTCTGGGAATGCCCTCTAATTGAGACTGAGCATTAGAGAATGCATAGTGCTATCCAATGTTTTAACACATACTAATTTTAAAAGGACCCCAATAATAACTGCAAAACTATGATGTCCTCACCTCTCTAAATTACCTTGAATTATACCTCTATCTTTCTTCCCCAAGAGCAAGAATATTGTATTTCCCTGACATTGATTTAGATGCAAAAAAAAACTGTGATAAGTAATGATCAGTTGTAAACTTACCACCTGAACCTTCTGTTCAGTTTGAACTTGCTAAAACATGTTCGAAATTATATCTATATTGAAATGTGTGGTCTTTAAATGTAAACCAATGTTCAGCATTTAGCCCAAGAACCCTTCAAGAAGGAGCATTCAGGTTCAGACATCATACTAGCTGGGTTGGTCCAACTCTGCAGGAAATTCCTATATATGCTAAAATGCAATCAGTGGAATTGGCTTAATCAGCACACAATAGTTAATTACCCTCTAGCTGCTCAAAGAGGCTTGTCAGAAAATTAAGCTAATTTCACTGATTGCACTTTAGTGAGAATCCCCTGCAGAGTTGGACCAAACCAGCTAGTACGATGATTCAAGTTTTCACTCTCCAAAGTGATCATAACAACAAGTGATGACGGACCAAAATGATAATTTTTCATAAAAGTGAAACTACAAACATAACTTCTATCTGTTATATGTATCAGATTGTTAGACTACATCAGTGTAGATCCAATATTTGATGTTGGTCCAGGGTTTTTGTCAAATTTAAGGCTCCTGTTTGTGAGGGTTTTTAGAAAGATTTTATCTCTATTTTAGAGCTAAACCCTTCGATCTGCAGTTAAAATGGTAGGTTCCATTGGCATATGTCCATTTTACAAGGGTCTCACCTATAACCCAAATGGCAATATTAATAGGATGAAGGAAACATGATAGGAAATCAGTGGCAAGACATATTGCCTGAATTGCCTAACAATGGTCATAGTACAGTAGACTATGTTATTACGGACACGTAGCTTTATGACATAGTCACATACCTTGAGGTTATGGACATAGATCTGTTGGATCATTTCCTCCTAGAATGTGTGCTGAACTGTAAAAATGAGAATGTAAACACTTATGCAAGTACCTTAGTTAACCTCACACCCTACTCCAAGTTTGTCTGGAGTGAGGAAGGAAAAGATGGATTCCTTGGAAAACTAAGCCATAAGGTGTCAGTGACCATGCTAAATGACTTCTAGGAATGTGTGCATGAAAACATTGATGATGCAGTGGATTTTATGGAGGACGTGATGCAAAGAGTGACAGGTGATATGAAAATGACCCACAAGGTGCACAGAACGTTACATGATGGTTGGTTTGACAATAAATGCAGGTCCGCAAAGCATTATAAGAAATAGTTGTTGAGAAAGTTCAGATGTACTTATGACAACACAGATCTAGAAAGCTCCCGAAAAGCAAAAAAAATCATGTAGAGAAATTTGTCGTAAAAAACAGAATAAGTGGAAAACAATGCAACAGCAAAATATTGAAAAGTCGAAACCTGATCCATTTGTATGTTGGAAATTAATCAGAGGGAATAAGTGCTCGTCGTCTAGTGCCGTAACTAGTGACCAGTATTTTGAATATTTTAAGCAACTATATAACCGCAGGCAACAGAAAGCTCAAAATCAAAAGAGGTAATTCAAGATCTGGAAGAGCATAACTATTATTGTGAGCACTGTGCCAATGATGACCCTCGAGAACCTAATAAGAAGTCACGAAGACAGTAAAAGATATGAAAAACAAAAAGGCGCCTGGGGCTGATGGTATTCGTGTAGAATATTCTATAAGAACTCGCTCCATATAATCATAGCATATTTGAATATACTATTCAACAGCATTTTGGACCTAGGTATATACCCAAAGAGATGGGTGTAGGCAGTACTCTATGCTGTTCAGAAGCAGGGACCACAAGATATCATGGACAACTATAGAGGAATATCCTTATTGATTGTATATAGCAAAATAGGATAGTAAAATGGGGAGAAAGGACAGGTAAATTACATGAAAACCAGTGTCCCTTTAGGACAGGTCCGTCAACTATTGATCAAATATTAACATTAAATGCTATCAAAGAAAAATGTCAATCACATCACGTCACGTTATAAGTTGAAAAAGTCGCCAGTTTTGCAAGGATTTCAGAAAGATTTTATCTCTAGTTTTGAGCTTAACCCTTGGGTCTGCAGTTAAACTGGTGGGTTCCATTGGCAAATTTCCATTTAACAGTCCCACCTGTAAAACAAGTGGCAGTATTAATAGGATAAAGGAAACATGATAGGAAATCAATGGCAAGACACATTGCTTAAATTAGGTTTCTAATAGATGTCACAAATTGAAAAGGTGCTCAAAAAGTATTTCTCAGCAATTACAAAGGGTGCATGAAAGAAATTCAGAGCCAAAATTGAAATTGATATTACAAAAGACAGCAATCTGAAACTGTATCCCTGGATAAAACCTTTCAATTCCATTTGTTCTCTTTTTTCACAAATTTATACTTGTTTTTGAAGAAAATAATACAAAATTCACACATTAAAACCCTTTTGCTGCTTTAATCAATTTTGTCACACATTACTAGCACTTCATGAATCAATTACTACGAATATGAATTATTGCATACATTCATATTGAAGCAAACATTTTTTTCTCCTTATTCTTTTTCCAAATTTGACGAACACTGTGAATGATGTTGCTCCAATATAATAATCTCAAATCCCATCAATTTTGACTGTCATGCTGCAATTCCTATCTATGTGCAAAAAATGTTTTAACTGCATGGACATAAATTCAACTAGTAAAGCATGTTGTTTTAATTTCCCCCAACTACTTTATTATAATCAATTTTTTTTTTTAATTCAACTAATTGGGTTAAAATCTTCATATCCCTTTCAACTTCCATTCACCCTCATCAATAACCATTTGAAGAAAAATGGACCTTTTCAAATTTCTTTCCTTTATTATGAACTGAATTTCTTCCAGTCATTTGTTAAAAGTGTTGTTCTGTTAAGCATGAGCCCAGCATATTCATCAGCAATTTGCAAATTACTACATATACAATGTGGCCCCATGATGGAAAATATAATTGTTGCTGGGTCTGAAGTAACCTTTATATGGAGATTAGAAACAACAATCATGCAAGAATGCAATTAAGTTCCCCTGCCTATTAAGTCTCACACTAGTGAACATCGATACACCATTTGACATCAAATTGATTCAGATTTCAATAGTGGCAGGATGCTGGGAATCTCAGAGTGCAAAACTTTTCATACCCATAGGCACCTAATAAAATTAATTCAAAGAAATTTGAGAGAAGTTGTAGCCAATGTATTCCAGTCATTTACAAGACAATTATATACATGTATGTATTCCTTCGATAAGTGGCCCTCCAGGGCAGTGAGCAGAAGGTTAGGTTGTTTGCAAGATGCTTCAGAGATTCAATTGCAATATTCCAACTTTCTACCTGTATACCTTCTGATGTAAGTTGCATATATATATATATATATATATATATATATATATATATATATATATATATATATATATATATATATATATATATATATATATATTCTTTTTTTTTTCTTTTTTTTTTTGTTTTTTGTTATTGTTGTTAAAAGATTGTGGGGCGCTGTCCTATCAATTATGGGTGTCACATGTAAAATCACAAATCACAAAATGCTGTTCTGCGATATTGTATTTGACTAAGTACCTTTCTAGAAATTTGATATTTGATTTATTGTGAACTCTCAAATGATCACTTTTCAAAAGTGATATATGAAACAGGATATCCTCTCAGGAAGGGATAAACAGGTGGATGGAGATTTGTTTCACCTGAGAATACACTTCTCTGTTTTTATCATTGTTCACAGAGACAGTAAACTACTCTGTTTTCATCATTGCTCCATGGAGACAACTGATTCAGCAATGATGCTTTGGATAAAGCAAATCCAAATCTACAGTTATGTATGCGCATAGATCAAAAATAATTCATGGTATCTTATGTAATACTCTTAATTAGAATTTTAACTGGCAGAAAACAAATGTTTGCAAAAAGAACAATTGGATATCTAAGACAACAAACCAGTGGGTATTTTTTTAGATTGGTTTTAAAACCAACAAACCCCATTTTGCTTCAGGCACCAACGTAAATTCACGCATGTATGTGAACAATCCAAAGAAACCTCCAGAGGTATCTTAAGTGAAAGTTTTGGCCATCACGTTTCCTGGTCGAGGTGAGATAAGTCGTCTCACAGGATTAGAAATACCAACAGAGAGATGCAAGAACTAATTACATGAGAACAGCTCTGATATTTGTGAGATTAAACTGGGTACCCCCTGGTCATTTTGATCAGAACGTTTGGACTTCCTGTAGTATACCATCATACATGTATAGGAACAGTGCACCATCTGTATCTTCATCCATCCAATTATATCACTTGGGATTATCAGAATGATTGCCTTCAAAATCAATGATCTATATTTTAATCAATCCTGGTAATCATCACATTTTCTGCATGATACCTGCATGTTTAAACATCAATTACCAGCTATTAAGTAAAAAAAAGGACATGAGATGATCCACACGTGGAATCCATACACAAAATGGAGATAAAAAAGTCGACTCAATTACTGGTAGGGGCAAAATATGGGGAATTAGCAAAATAAAATGTCATATTGTAGATACTATTATCTTTTCATCTTGATAATTCATTGTGAATGTATTTTACAATAGCATTAACCCTGAAGTCCATTCCCTATCAGATCTCTGATTAATTTTCATCCAAATGCAGAAAAGGACGATTATCTGACCAAAGATATTGAATCAGTTTCTGTCTAAGAGCAGAATGTCATTTATCACATTTTATTTAATCATTATTCTAATTTCATAGGTTACTCTATCTTTTTCTGAGAAAATGCCTTTTATATTTTGTCATTGTCTTGACATTTGATGCATTGTAAGGTTATCAAGCAATAACATTTTATAGGAAAACCAGAAATTAGATTATTTATATGCTGGTAATGATGATAAATCTTCATAAAAATTATCAAGATAAGCTGAAGGCTTATAAAAATATTGTAGATACTTAAATTGGATGATGCCTCTTTGACCAAATAATTTTTCTGTAATGTATACCAAATTTAAGGAAAAACTGACACAAATTTAAAATTGCAAAATTAAGCTAGTATTCAAATAACTTAGACCCCATTTCCAGAGATTAGATCGATCTACTTTAGATCGACCTAACTCCCTGGGGGTTCACGCTAAATAGCTGTCAGCAGGGCGGACAGGAAAGTTAATTACCCCCTTACAGCTTGTAGTAGGCGGGACGGACATTTAAGCTGGATTATCTGACAGTAATCTAGTGAGACTCCCCGCAGGGATAGATTGATCTAAAAGCTCTGGGAATACAGCCATATACTCTAGCAGCTACACTCAGTTTGAAAAGACAGCAGGAATCTTTAGAGAAAGATTCTTTACAATGCCAATGTCTCATATATGTGGCAATTTTATTAAATACTAACCAAAAAAACTTACCCTATTGCTTTTTTTTTCTTTTGGCATTATGATAGACTTGTGTGGTGCCTTAAAATCATTTTCTTTTGTTTTTAGTTTCATTGACCAATCAAGGTGACAACTGAGATCCAGTACAGCAAATCAGGCAATTAAGGTCAGAGCATTTAAATGCTTTGATTACTGTCAGAGGGATTTGGCAAGGACTTGTTAAGTGGCAGTGATACGCAGTTGCAAACAATGACCAACCCAGTAATTATCATTGAGATTTCAGAACAGGGTCACAGCAGAGAACCCTGTCATGAATTAGCCACAGTCATATCTGTGAATATCTTCAACCTTCGTAGTAGGTATCAAAACATTTTTTTCAGGTGACATTCTGAATTTTGTTGTCTTCAAAACCTTACTCCTACAATGCCTTGCTGATATAAGCCTTTATAGGTTACTGTATACACAAACTAATTTTACTTCTGACAACAAAAGATGTTATGTTTTCATTAGCCTGGGTTTGTTTGTGAGTTTGTCTGCTTGTTGGTGGAGAAGGTTCCTTAAAAGGCTCTTTATAACTTTTGATAAATTTTCAGGAGAGACAGCTGTTATTCTGAAAAGAAGGAAATGATTGCAATTTCAACTGAATCTTGGTATCCTTATATCTTCTAAAAAGTTTATTGCTTTTTCCTTGCCAAAGGTCTGTCCCCTTTATTAAAATTAATACAGTTTATATATTTTGATAAAGGCATAATCTAATAAATTAAATGATCATCATTCACAATCCTTGATTAATTTAATACAAAAATGTCCCTTCTACTTTCATGCAGTTTTTCTTAAACTTTGTATGCATACGGGTACTGCCAAGGTTAGCCAAAAAATTCTTATATTTACTGCTTTATACATTTATTGGAAAATAGATCTTCATTGCTTATTGATTAAATTCCTTAGCATTTACACAAATGCGATGCTATTGATGATGTAATAAATGCGATTTTGGGTAAAAAAAGGCAAAATTGGTTTCTCAAATTTCTCCTTCACCTGAGCACCCCGGAACACCATGTCAATGCCAACTTAATGATACCATTGAGTATTTCAAAACCCTAGCACCAATTTATTCATAAAAGCCTTTGTTCTGGTCTTATTGTTTGTAAAGCAAAATAGAGCCTTTGTTCAATGATACATAATTGTTATTAACTCCATGACAAAAACACTTTAAACCAAAATGATGGCACAGGATTGAAGCCCATTCACTTGTCATTACCTATGCCAATTTTTGTAATAAAATTTTGTTCAAGGATGAATGCCCCATACTGATTGCCATCTCACCTAAGCAACAAGAAATATAAACACCGATATTTTATGTTTTATATTGTTGGGGGATTATTGAAAAAATAGATGGATGCAGGAAAAACCTAGTTTTTGTTATATGAATGATCAGTACCCTTAAGAACTTGTTATATAGAGATGTCAGGATGCAGAGAAGTTGCATATTAGACATAACTGTCCGTTATTATAGTGTAAAAATCAGCAGTGTGATAGCTTTACTAGGACTGTCTCCTTATTACGTCCAATTAGAGAATTGCCTTCAATCCGCAACATTAACCCACTTTGATAATTTAATAATGCCATGATGAAACAGATTAGGCTGTCTGTCGTAATAGCTTGTGTATGTGATCAAGTCACAATATACCATACTATGCACAAAAAAGCTTATTTTGTTGTGGAATGGAACAAGATCACATTTGGTAACATGTGCAGGAAGGCAAGAAAATGAACAATTGGAAGCCTTATCTAAGCAACCATATTGCAAGAGAGATGAATTAAGTTCTTACAAGTCCATAGCTGACAGAAGTGACATCAATCTTGTGTAGAATGAAGTATTTTTTCCATAAGTATCCTGTTTTTGGACCAAAAAATTCTTACTAGATATGAACCTTTTTAAAGCCAAATTCTAATCTCAGCAGAATATTTTTTGTGGTCTTGAAGCAAAATGTGATGCAGCAGTCAAGACCAAACATTGATGAAACACTGTTCCAATTAATAGATTATTGGTTGCGGTGTTTATTTTACCTGTGACCTGGTGGTGGTAAGCCCATTTGATTCTAATTTGCCCAGTAGATTGACTGGCCCTTGTTTTTCCACCATTTGATTTAATTCTGGCAAGACTTGTTTGTTTCCATTGACTATATGTCAACTGACCCTACCCTGAATTTCAAGGGACATTGGAAACTCATGATGACTGGTCCAGATAGCAGATATAAATCTATGTGGTACGTCGTATTTGACTTATCATGTACCAGTAGGCATCAATCAACAAATTGTAATTGATTGAATTACACATAATTATTATATCCTTGACAGAATGCAAATGCCAGATCAATGCCATTAACACTACCAAAAAGTCTACAAGAAACTTATTTTAATGAGCTTACAAATAGACATCTCAATAAAATAACACATGGGTAATGGGTCCTGACAGCTTAAATACAATCATCCCAAATTAGAAGTGCACCTCAAAAACTGATAAAAAGAAATATTTAATTCAATCAAGAAATCTACCAATATGTGGTTAATAATTGACAACTTAAAATAAATAACTGATGTTTAACTTGGAACAAAACGTAAAGCCACACAAAGTAGGATTTAAAATGCATTCCAAGTGCATGGATTGCTTCTTGTTGAACTTATCTGAGGACAATCAAAACATTTAAATATAAAATGACAGATAAATGGCCTTAATCAATATCGCAAAAAAAAAAATTGTATTCACAGTCCCCTTCCCATCCTTGGTAGTCAACCATCTTGGCACAGTTTGAAAAGAGCATAATTTACAGCACGAGAGGCTCGGAATATCTGGAAATCGAGTCAATGGAAATGAATGGGGTATACTTAAAACCTTCGCTTATGTGCCGGGAGTGATCTTTGGCTTTTTCCAAAATTGTTACAGACTTGTGGTGAGTGTCAGGAATGTAAAACTAAAATTTAGTAAATCCAGGGAGAATTATGTTTACCCAGAGATAATTCATTAAATATGAAATTTGGTACCAAATTCTTCCTTAGTGCACCTTTTACAGGCGTGTTTCAAAACTAAAGCTGATGGTAAAAATTTTCTACCGAAATGTTCCATATATTGAAAGAGATAACTCTTAATTATGACAAACTCAAGTGAGATCTATCATGATTTATTTTAATAACTAATTGACCATGATATCAAAATGTTATCCAAAATATAGAATGGTGTGACCAGGCAAGAGGTGACTAGGTTTTGTAGGGGATATTTTTTATCTTTCACTATTCCTGCGTGAACTTTTTAAAAGCATGCTTGTGAAGGCTTTCATCCCAACACTTGGGACTTCATCTGTCACATTAATATCAGGAAAAAGTGTATAGTGTCCAGTCTTGTGACTGACAATACACAAATAACCATCTATCAGGATTTCTTGGTTTAATTATTTTTGGCAGAATTTACCATTCCACTTACCATTCCTGGTATCAGCACCTACCAAAAATTTGAACTATTTGAGTCTCATACTCAGGGTGCTTAAACTGGGCATACTGTTTATACATACATGCCCAAAACTTTAAATATAAAAGACAGTCAATTATCACAGTCACCTGACATTAATGAAAGTAATTGGCAAATAAGTGAAGTAGATTACCCTATTCCCATAGAACTTTGCAAGTGTTAAATCAGGAATCAATACACAGAAAAGAGAAGTTTATTTACTAAAACTGTCCTTATCTGAGCCAAAAAAAACAGAGCCTGACAAAATTTCAGACTAAGTTATCTCAATTTATTTCAATTTCAATTTGTTGATTATAGTAACTGCATTCCACACACACTGACCTGGTCCCCTTACCAAGTAATTCATATTGTTTAGAATTTTCAAGCTATCTGTATTCATTAATTAAAGTATGTTCTACATTGTTGAAAAGTTTCATCATGCTGTTATATCATTTCAACAGTTCTCGTTTTGCCTGATGAAGACATCTGACTGTAAGCAAAAAAAATCAACCAACAGACACTGCACTGGTGACCATTGCTTATGTATAAATAGAAATTATTAATAAGCAGATTTTATACAAATGAAAACTGAATGCGGAATGAACTGTCAGTACATAATTTATTGCCATTCACTTGATCAAAATTTATATCTATTTTTGTAACTCTATACAAAAAGAATGATATGAAGATGCGACAGATGTTTATAACTTATTGATGGGTCTAAATATACACTAGTGTACACCAGGTATCAGGATGTCATGGAATTAAATAACTAAATCAATATACCTGTACCATGTATCCTTTCTTTGTTTGGAACATGTATCTAGAAGATCTAGTCGCTGGCATCTTCTTTTAATGTTGGCAGACCACATTGTGTTAGCTGAATCTGGACAATTAGATTTAAAAATGATTATTTAAAGTGCTTCTTGGTGCTTACAGCGGCTCCTTACTTGTACTTGTCAATAGTTGAACCCATACAGGGAAAGCATACAAGGAAAAAGCATTTGATTGCATAAAAAATGTGATACCATTTCTTGTTCCCAATGCTGTTCTGGATTTGCCAATTTGAGGAAAATGCCTACAGTGATTTTCACCGAGTCTGACAAAAGTCTAAAAGTCAATAAATGTACCTCAGAGCAATCAATGTCAACAACTACACAACTTTAACATAAAGTTTTAAAAAATTAAAACTATAATTCTGTTCTCTTTGACATGATCTTAAATGCGTACATTAAGAAATAACATCTTTCAGATCTAACTGATTCAAACAACACAGTTACATTCTTCCCAAAAAATTTGGACATAAATTTGAGAAGAACAGTGGAAACAAATGTAGGGCTAATTCAATTTGTGGGAATTGCTGATAATTTATGAATAAATACATGAAATAAGATTCTGTTAATGCAGTGGTTAAGCAAACTAATATATATTGCAATACTGTGAGCTCATGACTTTCAGTAATAATTTCTAGATGGTTTTCTTTTAGAAACATTCCGGGTAATTTTTTTAATCTGAAACACATATACCAGTACTCAGTACCTGAAATGCTAAAAAATGCCATCTAAGAAAAAGTATTATATGAAGTATTCAACTGATACCCACAACTGTTCAAATCCATAAGCTTCACATACAGCTTTCTGAGTACCTATGAGTTAAATGATTAATAAGTCATATTACCGCAACCCATTTTTTTATCAACAGCCTCACCTTCATGTCTGTTCACAGTAGACATTATTGTATTTGTTGAGGCACAGTTGGGAAATGTTCACGATATAGATATAATATTCTCTGAGGCTGCATGCTTTCACAAAAGAGCTATACTGACTTTAACCCAAAAATGGGTTTTAACTTTAAGACCAAAGATTTTAGCCTACATGAGTTCCAGATAAACCCATAGACATTCATTGGAACCAAGTGCATCTTGGCCTAAAACATAAGGTACGTATTTCCTGTTACAAAACATTCCACTTAATTTAAGTGCTTTAACTTGGGTTGAAAAAGACAACCAAGTTAAAGTTTAATTTTTAGTCTATTTTTAAGTTTAAATCAGATTTTGGACTATATATAGCTCTTTTATGAAACTGCATGGTACCTACAATTAATGTCTTAAAGCCGTAGGTCTAGATAATTCTCAATATTATGAACAAGCTTTGGCTAATTTCAATCACCTGACCAAGTCACTTTCAACCACATCTTTGGAGCGTAGTAAATTAAATTATGAATTGCATTCGAAAGNTAAAAAAGTGTGGCCTAATGGGTCTTGACAGCTTAAATACAAGCATCCCAAATTAGAAGTGCACCTCAAAAGACTGATGTAAAGAAATATTTAATTCAATCAAGAAATCTACCAATATGTGGTTAATAACTGACAACTGAAAATAATGACAGATTTTTAACTTGGAACAAAACATAAAGCCATACAAAGTAGGATTTAAAATGCATTCTAAGTGCATGGATTGCTTCTTGTTGAACTTATCTGAGGACAATCAATACATTTAAATATAAAATGACAGATAAATGGCCTTAATCAATATCGCAAAAAAAAATCATATTCACAGTCCCCTTTCCATTCTTGGCAGTCAACCATCTTGACACAGTTTGAAAAGAGCATAATTTACAGCACGAGAGGCTCGGAATATCTGGAAATCAAGTCAATGGAAATGAATGGGGTATACCTAAAACCTCCGCTTATGTGCTGGTTGTGATCTTTGGCTTTTTCCAAAATTACAGACTTATGGTGAGTGTCAGGAATGTAAGACTAAAAGTTTCCATAGAGATAATTCATTAAATATGAAATTTGGTACCAAAATCCTCCTTAGTACACCTTTAACAGGCATGTTTCAAAACTAAAGCTGATGGTAAAAATTTTGTACCCAAATGGTCCATATATTGAAAGAGGTAACAACTCTTAATTATGTCAAACTCAAGTGAGATTTATCATGATTTATTTTAATTATTAATTGACCATGAAATCAAAATGTTATCCAAAATGTTTGATAAGAATACTATATAGTATGGTGTGACCAGGCAAGAGGTGACTAGGTTTTGTAGGGAATGTTCTTTATCTTTCACTATTCCTGCACAAACTTTTTAAAAGCATGCCTGTGAAAGCTTTCATCCCAACACTTGGGACTTCATCTGTCATACTGATGTCAGGAGAAAGTGTTTAGTGACCAATCTTGTGACTGACAATATACAAATTCACATTTATCGGGATTTCTTGGTTCGATTTTTTTGGCAGAATTTGCCATTCCACTAACACCCCTGGTATCAACACCTACCACAAATTTTGAACTATTAAAGTCTCATACTCAGGGTGCTTAAACTGGGCATACTGTATATACATACATGCCCAAAACTTTAAATATAAAAGACAGTCAATTATCACAGTCACCTGACATTAATGAAAGTAATTGGCAAATAAGTGAAGCAGATTACCCTATTCCCATAGAACTTTGCAAGTGATAAATCAGGAATCAATACACAGAAAAGAGACGTTTATTTACTAAAACTGTCCTTATCTGAGCCAAAAAAAAAACAGAGCCTGACAAAATTTCAGACTAAGTTATCTCAATTTATTTCAATTTCAGTTTGTTGATTATAGTAACTGCATACCACACACACTGACCTGGCTCCCTTACCAAGTAATTCATATTGTTTAGAATTTTCAAGCTATCTGTATTCATTAATTAAAGTATGTTCTGCATTGTTGAAAAGTTTCATCATGCTGTTATATCATTCCAACAGTTCTCGTTTTGCCTGATGAAGACATCTGACTGTAAGCAAAAAAATCAACCAACAGACACTGCACTTGTGACCACTGTTTATGTATAAATACAAATTATTAATAAGCAAATTTTATACAAATGAAAACTGAATGCGGAATGAACTGTCAGTACATAATTTATCGCCGTTCGCTTGATCAAAATTTATATCTATTTTTGTAACTCTATACAAAAAGAATGATATGAAGATGCGCCAGATGTTTATAACTTATTGATGGGTCTAAATATACACTAGTGTACACCAGGTATCAGGATGTCATGGAATTAAATAACTAAATCAATATACCTGTACCATGTATCCTTTCTTTGTTTGGAACATGTATCTAGAAGATCTAGTCGCTGGCATCTTCTTTTAATGTTGGCAGACCACATTGTGTTAGCTGAATCTGGACAATTAGATTTAAAAATGATTATTTAAAGTGCTTCTTGGTGCTTACCAGCGGCTCCTTACTTGTACTTGTCAATAGTTGAACCCATACAGTTAAAGCATACAAGGAAAAAGCATTTGATTGCATAAAGAATGTGATACCATTTCTTGTTCCCAATGCTGTTCTGGATTTGCCAATTTTAGGAAAATGCCTACAGTGACTTTCACTGAGTCTGACAAAAGTCTAAAAGTCAATAAATGTACCTCAGAGCAATCAATGTCAACAACAACACAACTTTAACATAAAGTTTTAAAAAATCAAAACTATCATTCTGTTCTCTTTGACATGATCTTAAATGCGTACATTAAGAAATAACATCTTTCAGCTCTAACTGATTCAAACAACACAGTTACATTCTTCCAAAAAAAATTTGGACATATATTTGAGAAGAACAGTGGAAAAAAATGTAGGGCTAATTGAGTTTGTGGGAATTGCTGATAATTTATCAATAAATACATGAAATAAGATTCTGTTAATGCAGTGATTAAGCAAACTAATATATATTGCAATACTGTGAGTTCATTACTTTCCATAATAATTTCTAGATGGTTTTCTTTTAGAAACATTCCAGGTAATTTTTTTTATCTGAAACACATATACCAGTACCTGAAATGCTTAAAAAATGCCATCTAAAAAAGTATTATATGAAGTATTCGACTGATACTCACAACTGTTCAAATCCATAAGCTTCACATACAGCTTTCTGAGTACCTATGAGTTAAATGATTAATAAGTCATATTACCGCAACCAATTTTTTTATCAACAGCCTCACCTTCATGTCTGTTCACAGTAGACATTATTGTATTTGTTGAGGCACAGTTGGGTAATGTTCACGATATAGATGTAATATTCTCTGAGGCTGCATGCTTTCACAAAAAAGCTATACTGACTTTAACCCAAAAAATGGGTCTTAACTTTAAGACCAAAGATTTTAGCCTACATGATTGAGTTCCAGATAAACACATAGAAGTTCATTGGAACCAAGTGCATCTTGGCCTAAAACATAAGGTACGTATTTCCTGTTACAAAACATTCCACTTAATTTAAGTGCTTTAACTTGGGTTGAAAAAGATATAATTTTTAGTCTATTTTTAAGTTTAAACCAGATTTTGCACTTTAGCTATTTTATGAAACTGCATGGTACCTACAATTAATGGCTTAAAGCCATAGGTCTAGATAATTCTCAATATTATGAACAAGCTTTGGCTAATTTCAATCACCTGACCAAGTCACTTTCAACCACATCTTTGGAGCGTAGTAAATTAAATTATGAATTGCATTCAAAAGATGATACCAAACAGCATGAATTCTTCAAGCCAGTTCCAAAGTGGTTCAGAACTAGACAATGATCCATTCAACAATTGTGAGGAACTAAACAGAACCCATCAGACAGAGGAAACTGAAGACAAGCAGTATAAAGAATACATGAAAGAAATTCTCATGACCCAGTGCTATTAATCATTACAAACCTGTCATCTATTCAGTACAGTTGATTGAAGTCTGTCTTATTTATAGGTTCATCATGGCAGTTCTAGGATTGTACAGTACAGTAAGCTGTATACTGTCAAAACTTTTATACATTTATCAAAAAGAAAGCTGGGACTTGTTGTTGTAGAAACACAAAACACTGATTTATCAATATTATTATGATGGGCATTTTTTCACTGAATTTCATTTTTCCGTAGCTTTTACACAACAGTCTCTTAAAACCTATGTTGATCATTTCTGAAAGCATCATCATTCTATAACTGGATCCTGTGTATCTCACAGCACTTTTTGTCTGCTATAGATGATGACATTAGTTGTAATTTAAATCTTATTCAGTGGTTAACACAGTAAGAAGGAAACTCAGTACAAGCTTCATACTAAGCTTGGTGATCAATTGCATTTTTACCCTTATAAGGTAAACAAACTGTAGGTTTTCTTTTTCATATCAAGTTTGGTTTTGCTATTAGGTAAACTACAGCCCATGTTTGTTTTAAATACTGTTTTTCAATTGTCTTAATTGCTTTCTAGGGGCAGAAGAATCAATGAAATCTTCACAATATTTCAACTCCTTGTTTTTCAGTGGCAGTGTAAGATCATAATTGCCACCTTATAGGGCTTTAATTCTCTTGGTCATTTTAAAGATTAATTTAATCAATACATTTAAATACTAAGTTTAAGCACTAAGTGTTCAATTTTTTAATTTTTTTTATTGGTAAGTTTTTATTATTTCCCCTTAAAAACCTTCAGTTCTTCTGATTTTTAAAATCAATACAACTAATCCATCTATTTTTCAGTTACAGCACTTCAATTCTCCTGGTAGGGTCACTCAATAGCAGCTTGGCACATTGGAGAGACCAATTTCCTGCCAACTCAGCAATGAAAATAAATATGTATTTCCTCCAATAGGATCTAAGCCAATCCTTTACAGAGACAGTGAAAGTGAAAAAATCATTAGGATTGACTTCAGCTATAAATACAGACAGACCAGAGCAAAAGAGATGAACTGTATACAATAGCCATACTGAGGACACAAGCATGCATAAGATCAGATTCCCCAGAGATTGAGTTACCAACCGAATGATCACATTTGTCATCCTTAAGAAATCTGCTGACTTTATTATGACCATTCAATTAGCAAGATAAAACTGTGGTCTGAAGGAATCTAAAAGCTTGGTAAATTTCATGCAATAGACAGTGACAAAAGTGAGTGAGAGAAGGAGACCTTGAGATCTGCAGGAAAACGTTCCTTCCCACATATGTCATTGAGCAAAACATGACGTGAATTTCTGGGAGAAAACAAAGGTGGAGACTGCTTACATTAACACATTTCAGACAAATCAAGAATTGCAGACAATCCCAGAAACAAAATATCATTCAGCCAATGAGGATGCAGGAATCTGTTTTCCAAATGTCAAATATGTCTAAAACCAGTTTACCAACTGATGACAACTTACAAAAACATTAGCAACTGAGCAGTTGGCATGTAAGGACAGACTAACATTACAAATAGTAAGTATAGCATTTCATGTGGTACTTCATTTCTTTTAAAAAACATGTTTTTGAATAATTTAAGGTTTTAAACAATGAATTACATGGTGAATGAGCTACTAAATCAGACTGTTGCACAGCTTAATTACTAGCATAGCAACTTTTGTTTCCCATTCCATTACAAATTAAAAGTTTGCACTAATTACAAGTTTTCATAATTATCTGCCATTTTTGTCAGGTAATGTCTTAATAGGCTATTAAACATTTAATACACAATTATGTTTCATACATTGGTACTTCTTGTACACATGAATATATTTCATGCACTGCAAAAAGTTTGGAAGGGATATGTTCAATAGGGAGTTCTAAAAAGTCTGTTGGTTTTATGTCTGAAAATATCAATTAGAGAGTAACAAGATATGGTAGAGCTTGATAAAAAAAGAGTGTGACATTTCTCCCATGGGTGCTCATTCACCTAAACATGTTTATTGACAGCTATTGAATGTGTTACTATCTACCTGAATACAGACAGAACTGTAGTAATATATAAAGTTTACTATCTAATTACCTCCTGCAGCATGTTCATTCTAAAAAGGCAGCAAAGCTGTTGACAGGACAGACAGATGAAAAAACATAAAAATAATATTAAAAAAGTCTGAAATGATGAACAACCAAATTAACATGGGAAGTATACAACATTTTTTCTTGTCAATTTTGATGCAATACAGCATAATGCTTAACAACATAATTACCATGAATTTTCAATTATATACTACTGTTAAGGGTATACTGTACACATTTGAAAAATTTAATGTCATTTTCCAAATAAGACCTTAAAAGCCACAAAACCCCATAAATAAAACTATCTGAAACCAATAGTACAAGAAGACATGACTAAATCATCAAATTAAAAATGGAATAAAACAAGTCCAAGTACAGAGACATGCTAAGCAATGATATGTGAGTCGTAGAACCCCAGAGGATAATGGGTACCTTTTATGTGGACATTCAGCTCAAGGCTTCAGACCCATGGGAGTTCTAAGTCAAACCTTGAAAATGCCATTTGTGAAAATGTAAAAATTACAATAAAATTCATAACTTCAGGAAATCAGAAATAACTAATCAGACTGGTATTCAGACTCAATTTGCAGAAATTTAACAAATTTCATAACATTTTTTTACCCTAAAATTTCTTCACAAACAATTTATATTTTATCATTGTTATCAGGCCCATAGCCAGCGGGATTCAGGGGGTTCAAAAGCACCACCCCTTTTGTCAGGAAAAGGTCCAAACTGGGTAAATTTTGATCTATATACACTAAGGATTCATTGTAAAAGGTTCACTTTTTTTGGAAAAAGAACCCCCTTTTGAAATTGCTGGTTATAGTAGAGATATGATTATAAAAATAATTTACCTCACCGTATTACAGCTTGTGAAAAATAATCAGAATAAGTGGTACTGTATGTGTAAATACCATTATCATCTAGGATAAACTGGTACTACCACTTATTTTGATCATTACCAATTTTCCCAATCTGTGCCTTTATCTCAAGGGAAGTGAAGAAGTGTAGAAAAGCAAAGAGTGTTTTTATGGTAACACCTTTACACAATACACAAAACCATGTCAGGCAGTTTACAACTGTAACAGTGCATGGAAGATCCAAACTATTCAGTATAGTTCTGTAGCGCTAATAAAATTAAGTGTGGTCTCAGTGCATTTTTTGCTGAGAGAAGATGAAAGTTCTTTAATGACTTTGATAAACCTGTATTGTCCTTCAAGTAACAAGTATACAAATATCATGCATAGGTTGCAATGTCTTAATCCATGCTTTAACACAGACTGACAATAAACATAAAAAAGGCCTTTAGCATGCAATTTCTTAGAGGGGGGTGTCTTGTTATGAAAAAGTGGCCCTTTTTACCGACTTAGTGGACCCATTTTGAAAAATGGCAAAGAAGCTAATTCAAATTCTGTTTCAATGTGGTCCTAATTGTAGTCAGAAGTGAGGCTCCTTCAAATACCTGCCCCTGTAGTTTGGCTTGATATGAGTTCCAGACTCGTCTGGCAATTTATGGCCATTTTACATGCATTTTACCCTTGCACATGGCATTTTATCACACTTCATACATGCTGAACCGTAAGAAAGATGAGATGTACAATAATGCATGTAAATTGGTTAATCCAAATCATTCCAATGTGCTTATCAGTGTTCACAGCTAGGGAGACTTCTCATGATTGTCAAATAATGAGTAAATAGTCATCCAATTCTTTTACAGTATGGTGAATACCATAAGTCATATCCTTAAAGCAAAGTCTACAGTCCAGTGTCAATAATACAATCTGCAGACAACAATGAGCATAGAGAGGTAGAAGCCATCTCCTGAGTATGCACCACCAGCGAAATATGTGCTTCAAGGTTTCACAATATTACAAATCCATTTACATCTGCATACAGTAATATTTTGAAGGTTTTGCAGACATGTAGACTAGAAAACGTATTGGAAAAAGAGAAGCTAACATTTTTCTGGGTTTCTATGTGATATGAATCAAACCCCAATATTGAGAGTTAAGTTTTATTTTTTTAATTACTATTTCTTTTCTGAGCCAATAAAAGCATACATTTTATGTGCATTGTGTGTTCACCTAAGATACAAACAAAAAAATTTCCAGACAGACACCCAAAATAAGTTAACCACCGTTGGCAAGCTTATACTGGTATCTATGTATCCATTCTTAAACATTCAATAAGAGATAGTTCTCATGGTTTTAAGATTTATGACCAATTAGCATGATTATCACAATGTAGCAATTTATAGAAATCTCAATGAATCTGGCTGATCATAACATTAAGTGGACATATCATTTAAACAAATTAAGTGAAGAAATCCACATATGACTGATAACCATATAATTGATAACTCTAAGTGTTACATGTGTTGCTGCTTTGGGTATATGTTCAGCAATGATGTGAGATAGATGTACCTGATGCTACAGGGCTACTTGTAGGATTGAGTAGATCCGTAAATAACAGTCATAAACTGTAGGATATCTGAGGCTATTGCACTGGTCCTTTACCTTCAACTTTCACTTTCCATACAGCCAACAACATCACCAAGATTTGAGCCAAAAGAGTTATTTAAAATACCAATACTCTCTAGAATCTTCTTACTCAATAACATGAATTTCTCCCAAGATGAATCATTCTCACTAAAAAAACTTAATACAGCATACAATGATTGTTGGCAAGAACCTTCCAAAATTTCATGACTTAGGTCACAAAAATGTTATTTTGCTTGAGTGAAAGGTTTGTATGCAGAAACATTAAATCTGATAAAGACATGTACATATGAGAAAATTGAATTACAAACTGAGAGATCCCAAATGAGTTACTGAGGTCTGAGGAAACCATTTTATATCTATTGCAGATAACTAACCAAAGCTTATGGATTGAAAACTTCAAAGTGTGAAGTTTTGTTACTCCTGACCAAAACAAACTATACAGACGAACATATTCTTTCTTTATCCTTTATGGACGCAAGTATATGAAGAACAATTGTGTTGAAGACTCGCTCAAAATGTCAGTTCAAGGATATTCTACAAATGAGACTAATGAAGAACCTCTATACACTCCAACAGAGAGTGACTATGAATATGTAGATTTTAACAATTCAATGTACCTGCCTCTGTTTGATGAAGATTTCTACCTGGCACAATTTATCATATACCAAGTGCTTTTGCCCATTGTCTGCATATTTGGAATCATAGGCATCCTTCTGACAGTAGTGGTTCTTGCCCAGAAGAAGATGCAGACCTCTACCAACTGTTACCTAATGGCTTTGGCCATTGCTGACTTACTTTTCCTGATGCTTTTATCTACAACTGTCTGGAAGAATAAAATACCCCAGGAGAGCTACTATGATGACATGTATGAAATTTACCACTGGTACGCTAACATTTTCATAAAGACGTTCCTGCTGGCCTCCATATGGGTCACAGTCCTTTTGGCGATAGAGCGCTATCTGGCCATTTGTTTTCCCATGAGGGCCAACAACACTTGCCACGTTTCTCGTGCAAGGATCATCTGCCTGATGATATATCTGGGGGCATTCTGTTGTCGTCTGCCATATTTTTGGGAGAAGAGTATACAATCATTCCTAGATACTTTTAACAGGACCATATTTTACCTGAAGACAGAAGAACTGAACCTTGATCCCCATTACACAACAATCTACACTTGGATTGTGGATGCATGCCTCACCGCCATCATCCCATTCATTCTCTTGCTCTTTCTGAATGGCTGCCTCATCAGGCAAGTACGGAAGTCCACAAAATACCTGAGCATGTCCCTAATGCATGGATCAGAAGTTCGAAATGAGATTTCGCGTGAACAACTCCAGATCACAATGATGTTGATCAGCATCGTTATTGTGTTCTTCATCTGCGCATCACCTCACGTGATCTACACGGTTATCATCAGCCTAATTCCACATGAGGCAGAATCTCTTTCTCCAACCTTCTTTATCATTCCACTGGTGCTCCGCCTTCTGATTGCAATCAAGTCTGCTATTAACTTTATCCTCTACTGTTGGTTCAGTGAAAAATTCAGAAGTACCCTCTACGGACTTTTTCGTTGCTGTCCTTGTCGCCCAAAAGGCCAGTATCAACAGGCCAATAACAGCTTCACTCACATGACTTTTGAAAGAAACAGTCGAAGAAAATCTTCTTTACTGACAAGAGAAACTCTGATGTGATATAGTATGGGCTGCTACATATGGGATATTTGAGGTATTTGTTACATTTTTCCTAAATTTCCCAGACATGTTGACCATACGATGTAGTGTAAGTGTGTGTGTATGTGTGTGTGTCTGTTGAATTTGATCAAAGGTATTACTTGTATTCAGATAAGTTTAACAAGAAGTGTTGTATGTGCATATTATAAGGTCTTTGATACATTAAGATACATTTAATATACATTTAGATTATGTGGAAATAAACATTGTCAAGAGACAGTGCTGCCACATCAAAAATGCATAACTTGCTCATTTGCTAATTTGAGCTGATAACATATAACAGTATTTTGGGGGGTAAAAACTGCAATTTCAAACAGATTTCCCATACCTGAACAGTTATCAGCACCATTTTAAAGCAAATTTAATCACAACAAAAGCACTACAAGTCAGTGCCTGGAATTTTTACTAAGTGGCTTATTTCTTGTTTCAGTTGTTTTATCAGTTAGGAGGTGAAATAATGTGCTGTTGTTTAATGAAACATCATATTCAGGGGCTCAGAATTAACCTCCTAAACAAGTGAATGGAAAACCAAACAATGGCACTAAATGTGGTTCACACCATAGTTATCAACCACACAAATTTTCATGATGATATTTTAGTCCTTAGTTACAGAGTTTACAATGAAACCCAGTCACTATCTCACACCAGTTAGCACATAAGCAGCTAAATTGTTAATTAATTAAAGCGTGGTCACCATGTGCACAGAGCCAATTGGAATCACATAAGCTATTATACTAAAAGAGCAAAAATGTCCATTAGCTTGGTAGTTTGATCATAAATGAAAATTATCAAACATAAGCCGAAATATTTTCGTACCGTTAGCTTATGGCCAACCTGGGGGAAGGCCTTCATCAGATTGATGTGAGTAGATGTTCACACTCACTGACCGCTAGGTGGTATAGCAACCAGGACCCTCATATAAATGTCAGGTTGGCCATAAGCTAATGGTACAAAATTATTTTGGCATGTGTTTGATAATTTTCTTTTATGATATTATACTAAAAGTTTTATTTTTATTATATTAAGATAAGTATTTTATTTAAAAAAATGAAATGGGGGAGAGCTATTTTGCCAAATGTGTGTGTTTAAAATCTATATTTTAATTTTGTCACTTTAATTCTGTTTTTTATTTCATTAATCAATTTCTTATACTAATGGTGCTTTGAAGAATATGTAGCCTGATCTTGAAAGATGTATACTAAAATGAAGTAAACTTGAAAGAAATTAAACTTATTAAGTTAGGTATAGTCATTTATCTTTATCTCTGTTAAAAATGACTAAACTAAGTTTTTATGTACATGTATAATATCACATACATCAGAAAGTGCCAAACAAAAATATTAAATATTTACTAACCTTTATAAGCTAAATTTTAAAAATAAAGAAACACCAAATTTCCACTTAAATAGTATCAATATAATGAAATTATGGAACTCTAAAGAGGAAATGAGCGAAAATCCTAAGAGCTAATCCAAAGAGCATGCTGTATGCAGATATTTACATTTAAATTAACAAAAATTAATAGAACCTCAAGTCTGAGTAATGTAGTTAATATGGTATGCTCTAGAATGGTACAGAATTTATAATATATATCCAAAAGTGGAAAGCTGGAACAGTTAACATTTATGTACTGCAGGCCCGTAGCCAGAAAATTCAAAAGGGGGGTTCTTTTTCTAAAAAAGTGGACCTCTTCCCAGAAAAATTTCATGTACCTAGATCAAATTTTACCCAGAGTGGACCTTTTCCCAGCAAAAGGGGCGGTTCTTTCGAACCCCCCGAACCCCCCCTGGCTACGGGCCTGGTACTGGCACTAGCTGGCATATTATGGATTGTTTAGACAAAAAGGCTGGATAAAACAGATCATTATTGCACATGGCGTTACAATTGTTGAGCAATGTTCAGTGAAATGTTGAGTGTTTTAACTGGGCTAAATCCTTAATTTCAGCAAAATGCGCAAAAAACATTCAATGGCTTCTTTGACATCTTGTTATGGCAGATGCAAGTTTTCAGTCTAATAATCAAATTACTTTGTGGCATATGAGAACAAGAGATCAAGACATCGTGTATTAAAAATCTGTCATGTATATGAGTTTCACTGCACCTGGGTCTTTTGTTTTCAGTAACCACTGCAGTACGAGTAAGAATACACAGAGAATTTACTTGGTGTATAGAATATACTTGAGAATACACTTATGTCCATATGTACCATATCTTGCCAACAAGTTGATTGTAGGCAAGATATAATTAAGGTGTATGTACCAACCATCCATCTTCTNCCCCCGAAACCCCCCTGGCTACGGGCCTGGTACTGGCACTAGCTGGCATATTATGGATTGTTTAGACAAAAAGGCTGGATAAAACAGATCATTATTGCACATGGCGTTACAATTGTTGAGCAATGTTCAGTGAAATGTTGAGTGTTTTAACTGGGCTAAATCCTTAATTTCAGCAAAATGCGCAAAAAACATTCAATGGCTTCTTTGACATCTTGTTATGGCAGATGCAAGTTTTCAGTCTAATAATCAAATTACTTTGTGGCATATGAGAACAAGAGATCAAGACATCGTGTATTAAAAATCTGTCATGTATATGAGTTTCACTGCACCTGGGTCTTTTGTTTTCAGTAACCACTGCAGTACGAGTAAGAATACACAGAGAATTTACTTGGTGTATAGAATATACTTGAGAATACACTTATGTCCATATGTACCATATCTTGCCAACAAGTTGATTGTAGGCAAGATATAATTAAGGTGTATGTACCAACCATCCATCTTCTCATGGGTGAATTACCACATATACCTCGCTGACTTGAAGTAATAATGCCTATTAATATATTACCCACAAATATATACATTTTTTTCAGTATCAATAGCACTTTCAGTGATGAACTTATCCTTATCAGCTGTCACAGCTACCCTTCTATCACATATTGCATGAAGTCATTCAACCACAACCAAATTTCAGTGAAAGCAAAAACCGTATTCATGTATTGATGCTGATGCCGATTTTCATCACAAAAATTACTTTTTAAATATATCAGGCACACCTTCAGGGTATATGTACTGTAACTGGCATATTGCCCATGCAAAATATGAAAGATTTGAAATTTTGATTTGTACTGAGAAGGTGACATTGCATGACTGTACTGTAGTTGCCTACAGTTAGTACCAGGGATTCCAATTACAAAACTGCATGTACATACTATGAATTCTTACAAATTATACCAAATGTTAAAAGCATGAAATTGCATAGGTGCTTATAATGATATACAAAATTAACTTTTAAAATACAATATTTTACAAAATCANTGTGATCTACACGGTAATCATCAGCCTAAATCCACATGAGGCAGAATCTCTTTCTCCAACCTTCTTTATCATTCCACTGGTGCTCCGCCTTCTGATTGCAATCAAGTCTGCTATTAACTTTATCCTCTACTGTTGGTTCAGTGAAAAATTCAGAAGTACCCTCTACGGACTTTTTCGTTGCTGTCCTTGTCACCCAAAAGGCCAGTATCAACAGGCCAATAACAGCTTCACTCACATGACTTTTGAAAGAAACAGTAGAAGAAAATCTTCTTTACTGACTAGAGAAACTCTGATGTGATATTGTATGGGCTGCTACATATGGGATATTTGAGGTATTTGTTTTATTTTTTCCTAAATTTCCCAGACATGTTGACCATACGATGTAGTGTAAGTGTGTGTGTGTGTATGTGTGTGTGTCTGTTGAATTTGATCAAAGGTATTACTTGTATTCAGATAAGTTTAACAAGAAGTGTTGTATGTGCATATTATAAGGTCTTTGATACATAAGATACATTTAATATACATTTAGATTATGTGGAAATAAACATTGTCAAGAGACAGTGCTGCCACATCAAAAATGCATAACTTGCTAATTTGCTAATTTGAGCTGATAACATAACAGTATTTTGGGGGGTAAAAACTGCAATTTCAAACTGATTTCCCATACCTGAACAGTTATCAGCACCATTTTAAAGCAAATTTAATGACAACAAAAGCACTACAAGTCAGTGCCTGGAATTTTTACTAAGTGGCTTATTTCTTATTTCAGTTGTTTTATCAGTTAGGAGGGGAAATAATGTGCAGTTGTTTAATGAAACATCGTATTCAGGGGCTCAGAATTAACCTCCTAAACAAGTGTGAATGGAAAATCAAACAAAGGCACTAAATGTGGTTCACACCATAGTTGTCAACCACACAAATTTTCATGATGATATTTTAGTCCTTAGTTACAGAGTTTACAATGAAACCCAGTCATTATCTCACACCAGTTAGCACATAAGCAGCTAAATTGTTAATTAATTAAAGCGTGGTCACCATGTGCACAGAGCCACTTGGAATCACATAAGCTATTATACTAAAAGAGCAAAAATGTCCATTAGCTTGGTAGTTTGATCATAAATGAAAACTATCAAACACAAGCCGAAATATTTTCATACCGTTAGCTTATGGCCAACCTGGGGGAAGGCCTTCATCAGATTGATGCGAATAGATGTTCACACTCACTGACCGATAGGTGGTATAGCAGCCAGGACCCTCTTATAAATGTCAGGTTGGCCATAAGCTAATGGTATAAAATTATTTTGGCATGTGTTTGATAATTTTCATTTATGATATTATACTAAAAGCTTTATTTTTATTATATTAAGATAAGTATTTTATTTTAAAAAAATGAAATGGGGGGAGAGCAATTTTGCCAAATGTGTGTGTTTAAAATCTATATTTTAATTTTGTCACTTAATTCTGTATTTTTTTTTTTTTTCATTAATCAATTTCTACAATTAAAACTGTTACACTAATGGTGCCTGATCTTGAAAGATGTATACTAAAATGCAGTAAACTAAAATGAAATTAAACTTATTAAGTTAGGTATAGTCATTTATCTTTATCTCTGTTAAAAATGACTAAACTAAGTTTTTATGTACATGTATATCACATACATCAGAAAGTGCCAAACAAAAATATTAAATATTTACTAACCTTTATAAGCTAAATTTTAAAGATAAAGAAACACCAAATATCCACTTAAATAGTATCAATATAATGAAATTATGGAACTCTAAAGAGGAAATGAGCGAAAATCCTAAGAGCTAATCCAAAGAGCAAGCTGTATGCAGATATTTACATTTAAATTAACAAAAATTAATAGAACCGCCAGTCTGAGTAATGTAGTTAATATGGTATGCTCTAGAATGGTACAGAATTTATAATATATATCCAAAAGTGGAAAGCTGGAACAGTTAACATATTATGTACTGGCACTAGCTGGCATATTATGGATTGTTTAGACAAAAAAGGCTGGATAAAACAGATCATTATTGCACATGGCGTTACAATTGTTGAGCAATGTTCAGTGAAATGTTGAGTGTTTTAACTGGGCTTAATCCTTAAGTTCAGCAAACTGCGCAAAAAACATTCAATGGCTTCTTTGACATCTTGTTATGGCAGATGCAAGTTTTCAGTCTAATAATCAAATTACTTTGTGGCATATGAGAACAAAAGATCAAGACATCGTGTATTAAAAATCTGTCATGTATATGAGTTTCACTGCACCTGGGTCTTTTGTTTTCAGTAACCACTGCAGTACGAGTAAGAATACACAGAGAATTTACTTGGAGTACAGAATATACTTGAGAATACACTTATGTCCATATGTACCATATCTTGCCAACAAGTTGATTGTAGGCAAGATATAATTAAGGTGTATGTACCAACCATCCAGCTTCTCATGGGTGAATTACCACATACACCTTGCTGACTTGAAGTAATAATGCCTGTTAATATATTACCCACAAATATATACATTTTTTTCAGTATCAATAGCACTTTCAGTGATGAACTTATCCTTATCAGCTGTCACAGCTACCAGTACCCTTCTATCACATATTGCGTGAAGTCATTCAACCACAACCAAATTTCAGTGAAAACAAATACCGTATTCATGTATTGATGCTGATGCCGATTTTCATCACAAAAATGACTTTTTAAATATATCTGGCATACCTTCAGGGTATTTGTACTGTAACTGGCATATTGCCCATGCAAAATATCAAAGATCTGAAATTCTGATTTGTACTGAGCAGATGACATTGCATGACTGTACTGTAGTTGCCTACAGTTAGTACCAGGGATTCCAATTACAAAACTGTACATACTATGAATTCTAACAAATTATACCAAATGTTAAAAGCATGAAATTGCATAGGTGCTGATAATGATATACAAAATTAACTTTTAAAATACAATATTTTACAAAATAAACTCTTAAAAGATAATGTTTCATAAAATTAACTCTTAAAATAGCTCTAAAATTTGCAGGAAGTACTATGTACAATGGTTTGCATATGTGCAGTATTGCACATTCGGATTTGATAAATCTAATCACCCAGATGTCAACAGGAAAACTGTTCATGGATAAGAACCTTAATGAAAGTCCTAGATTTTAAACCTGATGTTAGCTAATTGTTTGTTTACCAGAGCTGTTATGAGTCTCCATTCTACATGCGTAGCAATTTCACCTTCAATTTAACAGCCCTGTTTAAGTCATAACTAATTAGGCTACTTAGTATTTGTGCAGACATCATTAGTGACCTTTGACAAGGGAAGGGATGCAATTGAGACTGTTTCAGGTATTTAATAATCAAGGAAACAGTAAGGATGCCTTAGTTTGAACAGATTCAATGGCTTCTTTAACATCTTGTTATGGCAGATGCAAGTTTTCAGTCTAATAATCACCTTTCGCTTGCTGCTTTTAATTTGCTTTTGGCACGAGATACTTTCCGAAACCTGATTGTGCAAGATACATATTAGGTGTATGAAAAAGCATTGCCTCATCAAACTTCTACAGGGTAGTTGTTTTTTTGAACATATGTCTGCCATGTTTTAACGACGTTTTCTTTTGGTGCTTTGTCATGTCATGGCACCAGGCGTATGACTATAACACATAGAAGTTTTAAGCTTTGGTATTGATGACTTTAAAAAAAAAAGAAAGAGTAGAGAGCAAGGCTGACATATGTACAGACACTAAACAGCAAAAAAGTCATTGCAACAATATTAAGACAAAAAACTTTTGTAAAAATTATAAAACCATGCTAATTTTCAAAAGCAACCTGCATTTTTACATTCAGAATAAGCAACATGGCAAATATCTGAAGTAAAACAAAAAATGCTGTTTGGTGTTTATGGTGTAAATGTAAGAAAAATACACAACAAATGAAGAAAAACTCAATAACTTTCATAAATGAGCATTTGAAAAATTAGTACTGACTGAATCCAAAGGAAATTAGAAAAATTTTAAATATTGAAAATTCTTCAGAAAATAAATGGAAATGTTCAAAGACAAAGAACTGATATTCTGTTTCACCAAAAGTTTCTGTAAAATATCCAGCAAGAAGTTTTGCTACCAGCAAGTATCAATAAAAGCATTCCAAAGCCACTGTATCTCCAATTTGCACATCCATTCCATGTATAACCTGATCCCTTATACCAAAACTCATTCATCACTTTTTTTATCATTATTTGCAGTCTGCTTTAACATGAGGAGTTATGACCACGAAGGATTTTCAATATCTTTGATGAATGCTTGCTGGAGGTTTACATTAATTTGTCAGTGCAAATGTTTGGTAAAACAGTAATATTTTTGATACAGTATGCTTTCAAGACATGCAGATACTCCCTTGGTGTTTTTACATAATCTTTCAAAGACTACATGAAACTGATTAAGATAAAAGCTGAAGTCAGGAAGGCTTGCAAAATGTACAAAATCATGTTTTTCTGATAGTGTGCAACATCCCAGTATGAAATTGTAAAAGAATTATCAATAAAGAATCACAATAACAACAAAGATGCAACAAAAGACTCCAAGCATGCAACATCACAGTATAATTTGCACTGTCTAGTCTGGAATTAAAAAATCACAAATTGTAAGGTGATATCCTTTACGGTATCAAAATGGCAGGAAATGTATCACTAATGTATCATTACTGTTTTCTCAAGACTTGATATTCCCATGTGTTGTGTGTCTGATAAAAGCCACACAAAGAAAATGGTACAGAGAATTCAAGATCACAACATCATGGCTGCCACTGTCATGTCTAAATTATCCCAGTGTTATACCGTAGGTGTGCTTCCGTCAATACCTAATTTATGGAAAGAAAGTCTCAATCAGTATGTGGGCTGAGGAGGATGCCAGAGTTGCTCCTCTGGAGACGAAGTGATATCTCTTTGGCTGAATCTCGAAGAAGAAAAAAAATTAAGGAGGTTATTTCTCTGTGTTCGACTTGAAAATCAGATTTCTTTGATCTGTTCTGGAATACACAGGGTAGATAACAAAGGCTAAATTTGACTTCCCAATTCTGATGGTACTAAGGTGGTTTGGCATACAGTCTATCAACAAAGCAGTTAGTAAAACTTAACTTCTATGTATTGCTTACCTTCATCTATTTTGTTACAATTTCCAAATATTCCACATAATGGTGGCCACCAGCATGGGCACAAGTGACTGAGAGAATATATTATTTAAGTCTATGTGGGGGCAATCATCAAGCAGTCTACAAATATCATACTGTATGAACGTGCTGTGAACCCATGCAATTTGCTCATGCAGCCAACACTACTGAGAGCCTCTGAGAGACTCCAGTTAAAAAACAGCTAAAAGAGGAGCAAAAAAGCTACATGAAACAGTGTAGATAGGAAGAATCAAATAAGAGTGTTTCAAGCTGCTTGAAAACAAAGTTGTTTCAGTAACAGCTTCTGTGTTATTTCTCTATAAAACCAAGTTCAAATGTTGTCAAGGGCAAATGTTGAAAGCATTTTAACACGTTGAGTGATGTTTAGTGATGTTAAGCAACTTCAGCAATGTTCAGTAGAGTTTGAATGGAGTCAAAATGTTCAGTGGGCCGACTCAACATTTGTTGTTCTCGGGGGAGATATTGAAATTAAGCATGTTATCACAGGGCCACTCAATGATGTGCAGTCAGCACAAGCACACTGGACCCTTCTTTTCATACTTACACCCCATTTCCATAGATTTTTAGATCGATCTATCCCTGTGGGGAGTCTCACTAGATTACTGTCAGCTTGGCCAGCTTAAGCATCTGTCCCGCCTACTAAAAGCTGTAAAGGGGTAATTAACTACATGTATGGTGCCCGCTCGGCTGACTGCAATTTAGCGTGAACCCCCAGGGAGTTAGGTCGATTTAAATCTTAATCTTTAGATTGATCTAAATCTCTGGGAAAGCACCCTTAGCATACTGAAGAGGCTTGAATGGATTCATAATTTCTCTTAATGGCTTCTTTTTATTCATGCTTTCACTTTTTTTCTTTTTATTATCCTTGCCCTCCTTGTCCTTGTCAACTACAAGACTTAGTTCTAACACTGTCAGGGCTGTAATAACTTTTTGCTTTGAAAGTGACACCATTTTGAACACAAAGTCAAGGAACAGGGATTTTGCAACTTTGTTTATAAATGCTTTAACCTATTTTGATCATGGATTTTAATTAATGGTAGACTAGTATAGCATTCTATGGTCATTTTATGTGTGTGTGTGTTTTTTTTTTAGGTTTATGCACCCGGTTTATTAATAATATAACAATTTTAAGACACTCATTCTATGTGACAGCCATGTTTCCATGGCCCGACTAATGACACGTGAAATTGTTGAGAGGGTTTTAACACACCCTCACTGCATGAACATGACTAAACATGGCGCTACAATTGTTGAGCAATGTTCAGTGAAATGTTGAGTGTTTTAACTGGGCTTAATCTTCAAGTTCAGCAAACTGCACAATTAATATGCAGGACAGAAGAAAGATGATTTACAAAGGGTGCAGTCAAGCTGCTGCTTTCTGATGAATGGAAATAAAGAAATATTTTTTGATTAAAACCATCCTCAATATACTCATGGTGCATTGTGTGAATGAACTGAAAGATGAAAAATCGGTGTCTCATTTTTAATCCCCTTGTTGAAGAACATCAGGAATGTTGAACTTTGATAATTGAAGTAAATATAGTATGAGATTCATGCACTGAGTGAGAAATGGATCCCATGAGTATTCACATAATATTATAGTTTTCCAAAGCAAATGCTGCAGAAAATATATAATAAATTTATTTTTCTTATTCATGAAAAATATCATGAGGTGGTGTATCCAACTGACTCTTATAATTAAATCTGTATTTATTTATTTATTTATTTATTTATTTATTTATTTATTTATTTATTTATTGCATTTTTTTCTATTTCGGACAAATGATAAGTTGAACATTTCAAAAAAGAAGATTCCTCATGCTTCAACATTTCCTCATGTTTTATTGGTGCAACTGGCATTGCAGCTACAGATCTGTAAGTCAGAGCCACAGTGGGAAGCCAACACAGTTTCTCCATATAATTCTATTCCTAAATCTAATTTCTTACATAATTAGTCACATCATTAGTCTGTCAAAGTTGCGAGTATAGTACAGTAAGTACATGTATGTTCCATCCTTATTGTGAGCAATCTCAATATCGTGTACATGTATCTAAGTATAGTAAGTTGGCAGTTTAGAGTGACCCAATTGTCACATTGAAAATATTTTATTTAAACAGTGCATGTATGTTGTATGTTGAGCACTAAATTAAAACGTAACAAGACACAAATATGGCTATTAAACACCTTGCTTTACCAAAGATATGGTAACAGATCAAATCATCAGTGGTACCTTTGAGAGTGAGTGTCTTCCTGGAAAAGGCTTTTAATATGCAGAGTTAGGTTTCATATAATTGATGACGATGGCAATGATATGTGATGAAATGATTTTTTGGATATAAGCTGTTTGCTCTCAGTATGTGAGCTACTGCGTACCTGGATGACTCCCCGAATAGTTTCAGATAACTCACAAAGTGTGATATGCTTTTAATTAATTATTCATTCTAGGTAAATCTAAATATATATCCTGAATGCTTCTTTTTCCATAAATGAAATATTGCCTGCATGGAGGTTTCCTCAAATAAACTTTCAAACTTGAACTGTGTAGTTTGTAAAACGTGAGAGTTAATATTCATAGACATAGGAGACACTTCTTTCAACCACATCAGTCATTAGCAAAGGAAGTAAAGGGGCTAAGGAGAATACCCTTACCCTCCCCCTCACCGCTTTTTCCTTTTAATGGTTTGCAAATTAAACCCACTGAAACATTGCTTCCTACATCTGACATCTCAAGTGATATATTTCTCAATTTAATGTGTATTTTTTCCAAGATAAAATCTCAATTGTAATTGGAATGAGATTGGTGTACCACTGAGTACCCAGGGCTGTCAGTTTAAAAGTTTCTATTACATGTAGCCTCTTCATGATATCAAAATTGATTTGGATCAGGCCCTACAAATTTACTGTGCCAAATTTGATATTGTATTTGTAGTTTTCTGGTTAATTCAGCATATAATGGCTGCAGCCACACCAAGGAAAGTGTACTATTTAACCCTGACTCAGGCAGCAAAATATATAGTTACCCCATAATTGGCAGTTAGTAAGTGAATACATTTTTGGGTGGGGTCGAAAACTTACGATTCACACTACATCCTTCGTTTCATCCATTTAGTTTTCTATGGTGGTAAATTATCCCCTTTTATGATTTATGTAATTGATTTTCTGCATTACTTTAATTCGAACATAATTTTCAGAAGTGGCAGCTCGCGAACCGTGAATGCTCATACAGGAAGTGACTCCGTTCTCCCATTTCATCATGTAGTAAATATCAATAAATCATAAAATTAACATAAATTTGGTTAAGAAGTACTCATCCTTATCAACTGATAAATGTATGAATTCAAAGGTTCAAAAAGCACATGCTGGTGATACTATAACTAAACTACAGCAGATGCTCATAGCAATTTCCTTAACTGTCACCCAAATGTCTGTTGGAGTATCAATTAAATTATACCCAATTAGATCAATGCCTTCTTGATCAATAATCTAACGCAACACCATATAGTTTTATTGTTCATTCCCCTCCATAAGACTTGTACAATGATAATAATAAATGACAGAGGGAGAAATCAATATGATGGAGTGAGAAATTAATGATAGATATACTTAATGGATCATTAGGTACATTAGTGGGCAGTGCAGATTACCCAGAGATATCAATATATAGTGTGTGTGTCTTTCAAAATGGCATCAATTCTAAAAGCTGCTTTCTGAATGTCATGATAAAAGGTACAGGTGTATGGCAAAGGGGGTAGATTAATTACAGTAATGAATAATTAATGAATGGTACCTTATATGAGGACAGTAGCAAGTGCATTAGTGCTATTTTTGATGAATGGGTCATAGCTTTTCAATCTCAAGAAAACACTTGGAGGATCCAATTGCACTTATCTCTGAATCAGTTTTGGAAAGATGCGTAGGTCTGGCCACCATGATTTGATTATACATCCATAATGAATTCCGCAATAAGATTAATAACTTCTTACTTGCAACTTTTTTGTTCTTTCGAATGTGGGTAGTAGAAAAGGCAAACACAGGTGAAAAATACCTTGGAATCATGTCTTTGAAGATGGATGACAGAAGTGCATGTTGGAGGGTTTAGAATAATGGATCATTCTTTAAAAATACACAAATGTGTGGTAGCTTAATTACCCCTATTTTCAGAGGACACTAAGAACTCATCTATCTATTATCAGTATATATATCCCATTTTCATGTGGGTCAGTCAGGCTACCAGATAGAAGAGAGGTGAGTTTTAAGTGTCCCCTGAAACTCCAGGTAGAATGAAATTAATAGGTTGGTAACATTCACAAGGAGATCATCCTCATCCACAACTTCAACTACTGTGTGGATGAATGATCTCTTTTGTGAAGAATGCAATCTAAGTTGTAAGAGGAGGAGGAAGAGGGTTTGTGAAGAAATGGGTTGCCGTTTTCCAGTGTAACTACTAAATGATCTGCCTCTGCTGCCCATGTGATATTAAATACAAAAAGTGCTTGAATCACAGCAAAGCAGGATCTAGTTATACACTGTATTCAAAAAGACATACTGGTACATGCACACTGATGCACAAAACCCTATTTCTCCATAAGTATGATGTTTTAATTTTTATAATTCCTTTGGTGATTAATCCAATAACAAATTTTTAAAAAATTGAAAGGGGATATTGCGGAAATATTCAGGTTTTCCTTCTTTTAATATTTTTCATTTTTTTATTTTATTAAATTTTTGCTACATATTATACAAGTAGGTATAATGGGCATTTTATTAATTATCTTTATAGGTCTTTCCCAAAATGAATTCTATGAATAATGTCAACTCACATTTTATTGTCATGACAATAAAATATTAATTATAAGCATTTGTACAAAGCAACAGAAATTTTTGTGTTTCTGCTTGTGGAAAATAACATTCATTGTACCAGAGGCTTTATTGTACTGATACAGGCACTATCCACAGGGAGCAAATTATGCACTATAACCAAATAACCAAAAGGCAAAGCATTTCTGCTTAGCTCATGCTGGAACATACCCATACATGCATTCAGCAAGTTTGGCCTATGTATTCATTATTACATACTAAATTTGGGACTGCTTTTTCATGCCCAACTTGGCAAATGACAAAAAATTTATATGCAACATCCTCAAGGGAATGTCTTCCCTGGAGCCTCAGTGCTGTTTTGTGAGTTAATTAAATAATATGCTGATTAATATCAACAACAGCTATTTAATATTATAATTAATTAAAAACATCAATAACAGTAATGGTGAGGTAACATGCACTATGGTATTGTTACTCTCTATTATCGTTACCCTTTATTATCATCCAGATACTGAAAATGGATCGAGTTTTCCTGCATCTATTATTCAGGAACGTAGCTGTCTTTGTTCTGATTTAAAACAATAAAAAAAAACCCTCGAAAATATAAAATATCAGCATTTATATTTCTTGTTGTAATGTTTAAGCATAGACAACTCAAAGCTTTAATGGTCAATTTAACACCTTTCTGTTGTGAGGTGAGATAGCAATTGGTATGGGGCGTAATCTTGCAGAGTTGACCATGAGTGTACAAATGTATGGGCTACAATCCATTGCCATTATTTTAGTCTTAATATTTTTGCTATTGATTTATAAGCCCCTAACTGCAGATTTTCATTAAACAAAGGCATCATTTTGCTTTATCAATGATAAAATCTGAACTAAGACCTTTAAGAAAAATTGTTGGCAGGGTTTTGGAGAACTAAGTGGTGACATTAAATTGGTGTTAAAATGATTATCATGGGCGCTCATGTACAGGAGAAATTTGAGAAACTGATTTTTCAGTTTTTACCCCAAAATTGCAATAATGACATCACCCACAAGACGACATATTTGTAAATGTTAATTAATTGAGTCACTGAACACTGAAGATTTATCTATTACCCAAAAGAACATGTAAGGCAGTAAGTAAGTTTTGTGCGAAGGGTGACATTATCCTTATAAGTTTACACATTAGCCTGCTGAGTTCACACAAGCTATATATAATCACATGCTATGCTCCCAATAAGCACCCTCTTAATGTGCACACTTTATGGGTTTTCATTATTCATTTTATTAAATGGATGTCATTAGTTTTACATTACAGACATCAAACTATAATCAGTGATCCTGCAAGCCTGAACAATGGATCAATTTGTAAACGTCCAGCATGTACCAGTAATTACAAAACAACCCTGGCTGACTTGTTGTGACCTTTGCCTCAGGTAATGGAATCAATTTAATATCCTTTGTTGTCTCTTACGATCTACTCAGAAAAAAAGTATATAGGCTGTGTTGACAACCAGTGATCTGCAGACTAACTGGTCCAGGGATCAAATTTGGCAACCAATTGACAATGAGTTCCTGCTGTCCATCCTATCATGGGTGGAGCAATGAAATTTTCGCACGATTTCAAGAGGGGCATGCTACATGTGATCTGCAGACTAGTTAGTCAGTGGATCAGCTGGTTGTGAATGTGGCCATAGAGGTACTCTGGCTTATCATTATTATTATTTGGCATGATGGTGCAATGCAGGGCCTTTTCTTTTCTCCTTTTTTTCAATCCTTATAATTATTGTGTGATCAAAACAAGAATGTTCCTGCCTATCAAACCTGAAAGAACCTTTACTCTCATTCCACTTCAATTCTTTTGTATGACATTGAAAGAAGTGCTAATTCTGTTTCCCCTAATGCTGCTACAGAAATATGTCCAGGGTATTTGTAGAACACCATATTGCGTTAAATTCACAGCACATATAGTCAGAGCTAGTACTCTACCGGTACTTTAGGCATATTACAATCAATTATTGTGCTGCAGTTGTAGTTCTACATGTTCTGTACATGTATACAGTGTAGGTACAATACAGTAGGCAGACCTCTGTAAGGACACAGAGGTATTTTGTCAGGGCACATGCAGCACTAATATGGAATATGACTCAAACCAAGGAGGTTGAATTCCTTGCTCAAACCAAAGGCCTAAACAGAATGCAATGGTGCCTCTATGATCAAAATCTGAAACCCATTTGGTTAAGGAAATATATTTCCCATTATAGGACTTCCTTTAGGACTCTATGAGACTCTAGAGGAATCCCACTGAACTAAGAATAGGAATTCTATCAGATGTCCTATAGGTTTCCTCTAAGGACATATGTCCTTTCTGGATCCTAAAGGATTTAAAGCCAATTACCTTTAGAACATTATAAGATATTAAGCCAATTTCCAATAGGATCCTAAATGAAATTTCACTGAAGCTTCCATGATCTTCCGTAAAGAATGGAGATTTGCAAATAAAAATGTGTACACCACTAAAATGAATTTGTTTTTCTCATTAAAAATTCTACAAAAGGGGCCCAGGAGAGATGCATTCCTTTGACTTTTTTTTAAATTTCTTATTTGCATATAAATATACCAAATAACTAAGAAAAAGATCCATTTTTCCATCTCCATGTCAGCCAACCCAAAGAAAAATACTGAACATGCCCACATTCAGTCTCTGAAGCACAAGGCAAAGAAGGAAATTGGCTGATTGTGATGAACTGGAAATTTTACATATATATTGTTTCACATATCTAAAGTTTCCTGACTATCTAAACAGGAAAATTACACTTGATCATAAATAGCCCCAATAAAAGATCTGAATACTTGACCCATATAGCATTTGAGCTTTAAATCATAAATGTAATCAAAATGGAATTCTTATGTTGAAATGGTAAACCTAAGTGAAAGCTCAGCTATACTTTTTTTACAACAATTCTACAAATGGAATTTTGATGTTCAAAGAGAAACCTCTAGACAATTGAACTGACAGCGACATTATAACTACAAGTACCTGCACATGTTATCCCAGAATTTTCAAATGTGTATGAACAATTTTACTGATGACTAAGGTAGCTAGCACTAGTGGGCTAGATTTGGTCTTAGAGTGCAATTTAAGTTCACAAGTGATCTTACATGATCTTAATCATTACAGCAGTAGTCTTAAAATGGACTGAATCTGCTTTTAAGATCAAAAATGATCTAACATCTACTTAAGTGGTCAAGCAGTTTCCTCCCGTCACAATGGGGGATACCTCCCCTCACAATAGAGGACACCTCTGCTCACAATAGGAGAATGTGTAAGGGGAGACAACTTAATTGGCTGTTTTAAGATCACGTAAGACTAATAGTGTTCTTAAATTGCACTTTAAGACCAAATCACGCCCACTAGTGTAGGGTCTTAATCGAAACAGAACACAAAAGAGAGTGAAATGTGAAATGCTTGGTCACTGACCAAGTTTACATTATGCAATCATAAAGATACAATACTCCATAATGTACCACACATGTTCCAAGGATAAACAGCTTTAATATGAAACAGCTCCTGAAGACGTAAAAAAAATAGGTATTAAAATTCAAGTATTACAATGAACAGGAACTGTGAAAGAACTGTAGCAAAAGACAAGTTGATAGTTGATTGGCATACATGTATAAGTATCTTCATGCTGGTGTCACTAGAACTTCTATATTTATTTGGAAAAAGTTAGATATTGGTCAAAGTTTTATTGCCCTGAAATGGTGTTATCTTACATAAGATAGTAGCTATATGTTCTCCCTCTATTGTTTTGTAGCACCCACATAGATTTGTTGCAGTTAATCCTCGAAATTTTGTTATTTACATTGTACATCAAGTGTTTTCCTAAAAGATAAGCGCACATAAATATACACTTATGTTCACAATCTTGTAATAACTTGCTAGCATATCATATAACAGAATGGCAGTGAGTAAAGCAAACCAATAACACAACTAAATTTCTATAGCTCTAAAAATGGCTTCTTGCTGCATCAGCAATGCCCGTTGAACAAACTTTGTCCCAATCATACACACATAAAAACATACAGAGAGAGAGAGAGAGAGGGAGAGAGAGAGAGAGAAATGTGATATAATGTGGTGCTACTAATCTCAACTAATGTTACTGTATATGTTATTTGATTAAAAATTATATAATATAGTATTAGTAGTCACAGTTGCGAAAAAATTGTACCATGTATCAATGTACTATAACTGGGCCTAACCAGGAAAAATTCAATTAAGAAAATTGAATTGATTTCTTTGTCATTATGAAGTACTTTATTCAATATTGGATACTTGTAACTTAGACAAGATAGCATACTGTATTCATTTTCTATGTCATAACTGGATTACCTCACAGTGGGTTATAAGTGATTTGATACATTGTTTCTCTGAGATATTGTTGCAAAATTTCCTTTTTTTACTGTCTTTCATAATTTTTTTTCATGAAAGATGTAATTTCCAGGCCAGAGTTTCAGAAAGGTAATTATTCATTAAAAATTTCTATACATGCCATTTTTCACACCAGAACTTCAATAGCATTTGATTGCAGTTTATTACACCAACAAAAATTTGACATAATTCATTAACTATGCCACATCCTTCAAGAAACCAAGAAATCTAGATGGGAATTCACATATTTGTGACTAACATGGCCGGTTACTTCAGGCAAACTTGTCACTGAATATCGCGGTCTGATAAGCTTGCACATTCAGAGGGTTGAAAATGACGTAGCTCAGCCTGGCCATGTATTGGACCCGAAGTTCCAGGCAAAACGTCATCTTTTGGAACTTACAATTAAGTACCCCTTAAAAAAAGTACTCAAATAAATACCACTGCTTTTGCTCTTGTTTTAAGTGTAGCACTAGGTTGGTTTCATTGTTTTATAAAAGAATTTTACTTGGATATTCAGTGTACTAGGTTAAACGCTATTGTTAATATCTAATCTTGCACATTTCAACTTAGGTACATGCGTAATATTTCTACATTTGTGTATCTTCATACTCAGTAGGTATATTACAAAGATCTGTACTGTATATACAAGTATATTGCCTATTAAACCAGTTTGCTGAGATTGGGAGGCAACTGCAATTATTACCAGTCACTGTATCTTCTCTTTGTTGCTATGGATCCTATTTATGACACTTAGCATCTGATAAGTCCTTGTTATTTTATTGTAAGTCATATCTTTCCAATTACTCTGCATGAGATGTACAGTATTGTGCACACTCACAAAATGCTATTATGATTTCTGAGAGTTTTTTAACATGTAAGTACTAGTTACAACTACTGATCGTCCATGTATACAACATACAAGAGTACGTGTAATTATATCGAGACGCAGCCGAGATATAATTTGCTCTGGCATGTCACATACAGTGGACGAGGAAAAGTTGTAACTGATTTATACCACAGCTGCCACTTCGAAAAATAGGATGAATGCACTGAAGGGTATGAAAATACAGGCAAGCATGTGTGCGAAATACAAGTGCAATTATCATACTGTTTGAGGCACCAGCCGTGGTAAAGTGAAAGTTAATGTACTAGTTAATGGTCAACTGGGAAATTTTTGTCATGTGGCAAGGTGTTGTTTTCAATCAATTTTTAACCTATAAAATATATTTTATCATTATATACTTTACAGAGATGTCATGTCAGAATAATACAGTGTATGAGTATAGTTATTGTAAAGCAGTATTTAGGTGTGTTATATATTCCTGGGATATATATTTCCTTAACAACTTTGAGTAACACGCTTTTGATCATTTTCTGTAATAAAAGTTCAGTATTATATAAGATTCTGCAGAGACTGTATAATTACACAAGGGCAATTTCCAAACCCTACATTTAACTGTGCAAACTTCATAGCACTATTGTGTTTTGGTGCTGTAATTATTCACAAATTTCAAATAATTTTTTTCAAGATTTCTCAGTTATAGTTACTCATCTAAGTGTTCTTCTCAATGTTTTTTTTATTCATGTTCCAAGCAAAACATTCTTTTGTGCTATAAAATTAATTAATCAATCTATTTGAATGTAATGAGTAATTACGGTATTCTGTTATATAAACATATAAGTATTTATGCTTGTGATGTAAAGACATCTGTGTCCTACATGTAAACTGAAACAAAATTTATATTTTCACCATGCTTGCAGCTAGGATAAATTATTTAGTCTCTTCATGGCCTCTTATATACTGATCCAATCCGGAGTACTAAATTTAGTTGCTAAGTAGCCTATTGTACCTGGTTGGGTGTGTTAGAGAAACTGATTGTGTTTAGTTGTGACAATCAACTATTGTAATCAACACAGAGATTGTATGAAATAATTCAAAGGGACTGCCCAGTATAGTTCATTATTCTCTAGATATTATTTACTCTTGGTCAAAATTTTGGAATATATGAACTATGTTTCCTGTGAACTGAGAGTGCTGCCAAGAGCAAATTAAGCTTAGCTGCCATAGGAAACTTTGGGCAGTATGATATATATATCCAACATGACTGCCAATTCCCACCATTGCAAACCTTCTATCCACCCTGAATAAAGAAAAAAACTTTGTAAATACAGTTTCAAGGTGCCATTACTCCTGTAATCAGAGCGTAATTTGAGTGACTCGTAACTGGATTTTGTCAATTTGGTTTCTCTAAAATCCTAAAAAAAATATTTACTAGTCCTTTTTTAATTTTTTCAACCACTGACAAAAGTTTGTCATAATTTTGCAAAATATTTTAATAATTACCGGTTGGCTGTTATATATTTCTGATGCATTGTTAATTTCAATTTGTGCATTTTGAAAAACTATTCACAATCATGGAAAATGAAAAACATACTGTAGTACAAATAATTACGTACTGTGTGTGTAATGTTTTGCTACATTTAGTGATTATTGTAACTTTGATTTTTATTATCATATATCTTGTGGATCTATTAAATTTGATATTGTGGTTATTTATTGTGTGTTGTTGCATTTCTATAAAGAACCAGCTCACATCTGCCTACACCTACTGAATCTTTCAGTACTCAATGGTACAATCAATTACTAATCCACCAAATTACAAAAGTGGCCATGTACAATTTAGCAGCCATAGAGTAATTGAAAGTACAACATCATCAAATAAGAAAAACACCACCACCCCCACCACCCACCACCCAAAAAAAAGAAAAGAAAATAAAAAAAAGAAAGGTGGTACTTTGATGGGAGGAGGGAGGTGAAAGTGCATTGAATATTAAACAGTCCACAACTCCATTTGTATGGTTATACTATTTTCCTCCTTTTATCACCATATGTTCCTTAAAATATAACCTCATAGTGCACTATGTAAGTTGCCTTCTTTTTTGACATTATCAGAGACTTTCAGTTATAACAAAGTGTTCGGTGCACGCAGCCATTCATTACTCGAGCCCAAAGTTTGGTATGTCAATAGTTTCATCTTAACTTCATCTGGGTTTTAAGTGTACACGGGTAAAATGTGGAATCATTTGATTAAACAAAACATTGCTCACAAGTCATTTTTACATACCCGCTTTTTGAAGTTTAAGTTCCTGATGAACCCTGAAACTGGAAAGCATTTAGCAATACAAACCATATTCCAACCTTTAAGGTCTTTGGAAAAAAATATTCACCAGGCATTTATGTCATTATCTTCTGGTGTGTACCAAGCAGGGATTCACTATGGATTTAATTAGATTAATCATTTACTCGTAATCTGTCTCATGTTTAAGTCAATCAATGTTAGACCTTTATAACAGTAAAAATTTGAATGACAAAATTACCATTTATAAACTTGGCCTGTGAGTTTGTCATTTGTGTACCACTCCTGTACAGAGATTGAGACTTGTAAATTTCACCCATAATGCTATAAATTAGAAATTAAGAAATCAAAAACAACACTATATATCAGGCTCATCTCAATAGATTTGTATAGATTATGCTTTGCTGATTAAGTAAAAGTTGCTGAAATTTCTTGCAAAAATTTTAGCTATATGAAGGTCTGACACAAATTGCATGCTTTTAAAGTACACTGCTTCCTTGCTGAGTCAAATGCATACTCCATGTAAAAATAGTTTCAAATCAATAACATAATTAGGTTCTTTGTCGATTTCACACTGGCCCCTCACCACCTGCCGACCAGAGTTCACGCAGGTCCAGGCTGGGCAGCCATGTCAGTAGCAGCTGGGGTCAGGGACAATTAAATACCAATCAAGACATGATGACATATGTTGAAAATGATTTTGACAAATATGAGCCTGGTTCACTTCCTCATTAAGTTCGACATGGAGTCAAATGATGTGATTATGCCACAGTGTGTCCTTACTAGCAACAGTCAACAGGAAAAAAATATGACGAAGTAATTCACAGAAGTAGACAATTAAAAAAATGCTCTTTATGTCTTGTCAAAGAGGAAAATTGAAATGCAGAGATGAATCAAATGAAACATGATCCTCCTGTGTCAATCTGTGGGAACACGCGATGTTCCATCCTTCAAATTATTACCAGTGGGAGTGGATGAGACTTCAGAGAAATGTAAGGAATTTCACACCAAAGTTAATTACTAACAACCTTTTTCTTGGACAACACCTTCAGGAGCATGCAATGAGGAAAATATCTGCTCAGTTCACTAACACATTTTTCCCCCAAAGTATTGAATTTTAAAACTCACATATACATACTGGATTTTTACATAAAAAACTGACAAAACAGNGGGAGAGGGTTTGTGAAGAAATGGGTTGCAGTTTTCCAGTGTAACTACTAAATGATCTGCCTCTGCTGCCCATGTGATATTAAATACAAATAGTGCTTGAATCACAGCAGAGCAGGATCTAGTTATACACTGTATTCAAAAAGACATACTGGTACATGCACACTGATGCACAAAACCCTATTTCTCCATAAGTATGATGTTTTAATTTTTATAATTCCTTTGGTGATAAATCCAATAACAAATTTTTAAAAAATTGAAAGGGGATATTGCGGAAATATTCAGGTTTTCCTTCTTTTAATATTTTTCATTTTTTTATTTTATTACATTTTTGCTACATATTATACAAGAAGGTATAATGGGCATTGTATTAATTATCTTTATAGGTCTTTCCCAAAATGAATTCTATGAATAATGTCAACTCACATTTTATTGTCATGACAATAAAATATTAATTATAAGCATTTGTACAAAGCAACAGAAATTTTTGTGTTTCTGCTTGTGGAAAATAACATTCATTGTACAGGGTACCAGAGGCTTTATTGTAGGCCCCTACTGATACAGGCACTATCCACAGGGAGCAAATTATGTACTATAACCAAATAACCAAAAAGCCAAAGCATTTCTGCTTAGCTCATGCTGGAACATACCCATACATGCATTCAGCAAGTTTAGCCTATGTATTCATTATTACATACTAAATTTGGGACTGCTTTTTCATGCTCTACTTGGCAAATGACAAAAAATTTATATGCAACATCCTCAAGGGAATGTCTTTCCTGGAGCTTCAGTGCTGTTTTGTGAGTTAATTAAATAATTTGCTGATTAATATCAACAACAGCTATTTAAAAACATCAATAACAGTAATGGTGAGGTAACATGCACTATGGTATTGTTACCCTCTATTATCGTTACCCTTTATTATCATCCAGATACTGAAAATGGCGTTTTCCTGCATCTAATTATTCAGTAACGCATCTGTCTTTGTTCTGATTTAAAACAATAAAAAAAACCCTCAAAAATATAAAATATCAGCATTTATATTTCTTGTTGTAATGTTTAAGCATAGACAACTCAAAGCTTTAATGGTCAATTTAACACCTTTCTGATGTGCGGTGTGATAGCAATTGGTATGTGGCGTAATCTTGCAACTTGGCAGAGTTGACCATGAGTGTACAAATGTATGGGCTACAATCCATTGCCATCATTTTAGTCTTAATATTTTTGCTATTGATTTATAAGCCCCTAACTGCAGATTTTCATTAAACAAAGGCATCATTTTGCTTTATCAATGATAAAATCTGAACTAAGACCTTTAAGAAAAATTGTTGGCAGGGTTTTGGAGTACTAAGTGGTGGCATTAAATTGGTGTTAAAATGATTATCATGGGCACTCATGTACAGGAGAAATTTGAGAAACTGATTTTTCAGTTTTTACCCCAAAATTGCAATAATGACATCACCCACAAGACGACATATTTGTAAATGTTAATTAATTTAGTCACTGAACACTGAAGATTTATCTATTACCCAAAAGAACATGTAAGGCAGTAAGTAAGTTTTGTGCGAAGGGTGACATTATCCTTATAAGTTTACACATTAGCCTGCTGAGTTCACACAAGCTATATATAATCACATGCTATGCTCCCAATAAGCACCCTCTTAATGTGCACACTTTATGGGTTTTCATTATTCATTTTATTAAATGAATGTCATTAGTTTTACATTACAGACATCAAACTATAATCAGTGATCCTGCAAGCCTGAACAATGGATCAATTTGTAAATGCCCAGCATGTACCAGTAATCACAAAACAACCCTGGCTGACTTGTTTTGACCTTTGCCTCAGGTAATGGAATCAATTTAATATCCTTTGTTGTCTCTTAGGATCTACTCAGAAAAAAAAGTATATAGGCTGTGTTGACAACCAGTGATCTGCAGACTAACTGGTCCAGGGATCAAATTTGGCTTGCACTTGACAATGAGTTCCTGCTGTCCATCCTATCATGGGCGGAGCAATGAAATTTTGGCACGATTTCAAGTGGGGCTTGCAATATGCGGTCTGCAGACTAGTTAGTCAGTGGATCAGCTGGTTGTGAATGTGGCCATAGAGGTACTCTGGCTCGATCATCACTATTCTTTGGCATGATGGAGCAATGCAGGGCCTTTTCTTTTCTCCTTTTTTTTTTAATCCTTATAATTATTGTGGTGATCAAAACAAGAATATTCCTGACTATCAAACCTGGAAAGAACCTTTAGTCTCATACCACTTTTTTGTATGACGTTGAAAGAACTGTTTCCCCTAATGCTGCTACAGAAATATGTCCAGGGTATTTGCAGAACACCATATTGCTTTAAATTCATAGCACACTTAGTCAGAGCTAGTACTCTACTTTAGGCATATTACAATCAATTACTGTGCTGCAGATATAGTTGTAGTAACTTCTACATGTTCTGTACATGTATACAATGTAGGTACAATAGTAGGTAGACCTCTGTAAGGACACAGAGGTATTTTGTCAGGGCATGTGCAACACTAATATGGAATATGACTCAAACCAAGAAGGTCGAACTCCTTGCTCAAACCAAAGGCCTAAACAGATTGCAATGTGCCTCTATGATCAAATCCTGAAACCCATTTAGTTAAGGAAATTTCAAATTATAGGACTTTCTTTAGGTCTCTATGAGACTCTAGAGGAATCCCACTGAACTAAGAATAGGAATTCTATCAGATGTCCTATAGGTTTCCTAACAAGGAAATATGTCCTTTCTGGATCCTAAAGGATTTTAAGCCAATTTCCTTCAAAACATTATAAGATTTTAAGCCAATTTCCAATAGGACCCTAAATGAAATTTTACTGAAACTTCCATAAAAATCTTCCATAAGGAATGGAGATTTGCAAGTAAAAATGTGCACACAAATAAAATGAATTTGTTTTTTCTCATAAAAAAAGTTCTACAAAAGAGGCTCAGGAGAGATGCATTCCTTTGACTTTTTTTTTCAATTTCTTATTTGCATATAAATATACCAAATAACTAAGAAAAAGATCTATTTTTCCATCTCCATATCAGCCAACCCAAAGAAAAATACTGAACATGCCCCTATTCAGTCTCTGAAGCACAAGGCAAAGAAGGAAATTGGCTGATTGTGATGAACTGGAAATTTTGCACATATATTGTTTCACATCTAAAGTTTCCTGACTATCTATACAGGACAATAACACTTGATCATAAATAGCCCCAATAAAAGATCTGAACACTTGACCCATATAGCATTTGAGCTTTAAATCATAAATGTAATCAAAATGGAATTCTTATGTTGAAATGGTAAACCTAAGTGAAAGCTCAGCTATACTTTTTTTACAACAATTCTACAAATGGAATTTTGATGTTCAAAGAGAAACCTCTAGACAATAAAACTGACAGCGACATTATAACTACAAGTACATGCACATGTTATCCCAGAATTTTCAAATGTGCATGAACAATTTTACTGATGACTAAGGTATCTAGGGTCTTAGGCTCTATTCCCATAGATTTTAGATCGATCTATCCCCGCAGGGAGTCTCACTAGATTACTTTCAGATAATCCTACTTAAATGTCCGTCCCGCCTACTACAAGCTGTAAGGGGATAATTAACTTTTGTGTCCGCCTGGCTGACAGCTATTTAGCGTGAACCCCCAGGGAGTTAGGTCGATCTAAAGTAGGTCGATCTAATCTATGGAAATGGGGTGTTAATCAAAACAGAACACAGAAGAGAGTGAAATGTGAAATGCTTGGTCACTGACCAAGTTTACATTATGCAATCATAAAGATACAATACTCTATAATATACCATACATGTACCAAGGATAAACAGCTCCTGGAAACCAAAAAAAAGGCATTAAAATGCAAGTATTACAATGAACAGGAACTGTGTGTTAAAGAACTGTTACAGTAGCAAAAGACAAGCTGATAGTTGATAGGCATACATGTATAAGTATTTTCAAGCTGGAGTCACTAGGACATATATATTTTGAAAAAGTTAGATATTGGTCAAAGTTTTATTGCCCTGAAATGGTGTTATCTTACATAAGATAGCAGCTATATGTTCTCCCTCTTTTGTTTTGTGGCACCCATAGATTTGTTGCAGTTAATCCTCAAAATTTTGTTATTTACATTGTGCATCAAGTGTTTTCCTAAAAGATAAGTGCACATAAATATACATGTACACTTATGTTCACAATCTTGTAATAACTTGCTAGCATATCATATAACAGAATGGCAGTGAGTAAAGCAAACCAATAACACAACTAAATTTCTATAGCTCTAAAAATGGCTTCTTGCTGCATCAGCAATGCCCGTCACAAACTTTGTCCCAATCATACACACATAAAAGCATACAGAGAGAGAGAGAGAGAGAGAGAGAGAGAAATGTGATATAATGTGGTGCTACTAATCTCAACTAATGTTACTGTATATGTTATTTGATTAAAAGTTATATAATATAGTATTAGTAGTCACAGTTGCGAAAAAATTGTACCATGTATCAATGTACTATAACTGGGTCTTACCAGGAAAAATTCAATTAAGAAAATTGAATTGATTTCTTTGTCATTATGAAGTACTTTATTCAATATTGGATACTTGTAACTTAGACAAGACAGCATACTGTATTCATTTTCTATGTCATAACTGGATTACCTCACAGTGGGTTATAAGTGATTTGATACATTGTTTCTCTGAGATATTGTTGCAAAATTGCCTTTTTTTACTGTCTTTCATAATTTTTTTTTTCATGAAAGATGTAATTTCCAGGCCAGAGTTTCAGAAAGGTAATTATTCATTTAAAATTTCTATACATGCCATTTTTCACACCAGAACTTCAATAGCATTTGATTGCAGTTTATTACACCAACAAAAATTTGACATAATTCATTAACTATGCCACATCCTTCAAGAAACCAAGAAATCTAGATGGGAATTCACATATTTGTGACTAACATGGCCAGTTACTTCAGGCAAACTTGTCACTGACTATCGCGGTCTGATAAGCTTGCACATTCGGAGGGTTGAAAATGACGTAGCTCAGCCTGGCCACGTATTGGACCCGAAGTTCTAGGCAAAACGTCATCTTTTGGAACTTACAATTAAGTACCCCTTAAAAAAAGTACTCAAATAAATACCACTGCTTTTGTTCTTGTTTTAAGTGTAGCACTAGGTTGGTTTCATTGTTTTATAAAAGAATTTTACTTGGATATTCAATGTACTAGGTTAAACGCTATTGTTAATATCTAATCTTGCACATTTCAACTTAGGTACATGCGTAATATTTCTACATTTGTGGATCTTCATACTCAGTAGGTATATTACAAAGATCTGTACTGTATATACAAGTATATTGCCTATTAAACCAGTTTGCTGAGATTGGGAGGCAACTGCAATTATTACCAGTCACTGTATCTTCTCTTTGTTGCTATGGATCCTATTTAGCATCTGATAAATCCTTGTTATTTTATTGTAAGTCATATCTTTCCAATTACTCTACATGAGATGTACGGTATTGTGCACACTCACAAAATGCTATTATGATTTCTGAGAGTTTTTTAACATGTAAGTACTAGTTACAACTACTGATCGTCCATGTATGCAACATACAAGAGTACGTGTAATTATATCGAGGCGCAGCCGAGATATAATTTGATCTGGTATGTCACATACAGTGGACGAGGAATAGTTGTAACTGACTTGTACCACAGCTGCCGCTTCGAAAAATAGGATGAACGCACTGAAGGGTATGAAAATACAGGCAAGCCTATGTGCGAAATACAAGTGCAATTATCATATTGTTCGAGGCACTAGCCGTGGTATATAGTGAAAGTTAATGTACTAGTTAATGGTCAGCTAGGAAATTTTTGTCATGTGGCAAGGGGTTGTTTCAATCAATTTTTAACCTATAAAATATATTTTATCATTATATACTTTACAGAGATGTCATGTCAGAATAATACAGTGTATGAGTATAGTTATTGTTAAGCAGTATTTAGGTGTGTTATATATTCCAGGGATATATATTTCCTTAACAACTTTGTGTAACACGCTTTTGATCATTTTCTGTAATAAAAGTTCAGTATTATATAAGATTCTGCAGAGACTGTATAATAACAATTTTCAAACCCTACATTTAACTGTGCAAACTTCATAGCACTATTGTGTTTTGGTGCTGTAATTATTCACAAATTTCAAATAATTTTTTTTCAAGATTTCTCAGTTATAGTTACTCATATCAGTGTTCTTCTCAATGTTTTTTTTTATTCATGTTCCAAGCAAAACATTCTTTTGTGCTATAAAATTAATTAATCAATCTATTTGAATGTAATGAGTAATTACGGTATTCTGTTATATAAACATATAAGTATTTATGCTTGTGATGTAAAGACATCTGTGTCCTACATGTAAACTGCAAAGAAAATTTATATTTTCACCATGCTTGCAGCTAGGATAAATCATTTAGTTTTTCATGGCCTCTTAAATACTGATCCAATCTGGAGTACTAAATTTAGTTGCTAAGTAGCCTATTGTACCTGGTTGGGTGTGTTAGAGAAACTGATTGTGTTTAGTTGTGACAATCAACTATTGTAATCAACACAGAGATTGTATGAAATAATTAAAAGGGACTGCCACAATTTAGTTCATTATTCTCTAGATATTATTTACTCTTGGTCAAAATTTTGGAATATATGAACTATGTTTCCTGTAACTGAGAGGGCTGCCAAGAGCAAATTAAACTTAGTTGCCGTATAATAGGAAACTTTGGGCAGTATGATATATATCCAACATGGCTGCCAATTCCCACCATTGCAAACCTTCTATCCACCCTGAATAAAGAAAAAAAACTTTGTGGTAAACACAGTTTCAAGGTACCATTACTCCTGTAATCAGAGCGTAATTTGAGTGACTCGTAACTGAATTTTGTCAATTTGGTTTCTCTGAAATCCTAAAAAAATATTTACTAGTCCTTTTTTAATTTTTTCTTCCACTGACAAAAGTTTGTCATAATTTTGCAAAATATTTTAATAATTACCGATTGACTGTTATATATTTCTGATGCATTGTTAATTTCAATTTGTGCATTTTGAAAAACTATTCACAATCATGGAAAATGAAAAACATACTGTAGTACAAATAATTACGTACTGTGTGTAATGTTTTGCTACATTTAGTGATTATTGTAACTTTGATTTTTATTATCATATATCTTGTGGATCTATTAAATTTGATATTGTGGTTATTTATTGTGTGTTGTTGCATTTCTATAAAGAACCAGCTCACATGTGCCTACACCTACTGAATCTTTCAGTACTCAATGGTACAGTCAATTACTAATCCACCAAATTACAAAAGTGGCCATGTACAATTTAGCAGCCATAGAGTAATTGAAAGTACAACATCACCAAATAAGAAAAACACCCCACCCCCACCACCCACCACCAAAAAAAAAAAAAGAAAAGAAAAGAAAAAAAGAAAGATGGTACTTTGATGGAGGAGGGGGGTGAAAGTGCATTGAATATTAAACAGTCCACAACTCCATTTGTATGGTTATACCATTTTCCTCCTTTTATCACCATATGTTCCTTAAAATATAAACTCATAGTGCACTAAGTAAGTTGCCTTCTTTTTTTGACATTATCAGAGACTTTCAGTTATAACAAAGTGTTCTGTGCATGCAGCCTTTCATTACTCGAGCCCAAAGTTTGGTATGTCAATAGTTTCATCTTAACTTCATCTGGGTTTTAAGTGTACATGGGTAAAATGTGGAAGCATTTGATAAAACAAAACATTGCTCACAAGTCATTTTACATACCTGCTTTTTGAAGTTTAAGTTCCTGATGAACCCTGAAACTGGAAAGCATTTAGCAATACAAACCATATTCCAACCTTTAAGGTCTTTGCAAAAAAATATTCACCAGGCATTTATGTCATTATCTTCTGTTGTGTACCAAGCAGGGATTCACTATGGATTTAATTAGATTGATCATTTACTCGTATTCTGTCTCATGTATAATAGTAAAAATTTGAATGACAAAATTACCATTTATAAACTTGGCCTGTGAGTTTTAAGTTTGTCATTTGTTTGCCACTCCTGTACAGAGATTGAGACTTGTAAATGTCACCCATAATGCTATAAATTAGAAATTAAGAAATCAAAAACAACACTATATATCAGGCTCATCTCAATAGATTTGTATAGATTATGCTTTGCTGATTAAGTAAAAGTTGCTGAAATTTCTTGCAAAAATTTTAGCTATATGAAGGTCTGACACAAATTGCATGCTTTTAAAGTACACTGCTTCCTTGCTGAGTCAAATGCATACTCCATGTAAAAATAGTTTCAAATCAATAACATAATTAGGTTCTTTGTCGATTTCACACTGGCCCCTCACCACCTGCCGACCAGAGTTCACGCAGGTCCAGGCTGGGCAGCCATGTCAGAAGCAGCTGGGGTCAGGGACAATTAAATACCAATCAAGACATGATGACATATGTTGAAAATGATTTTGACAAATATGAGCCTGGTTCACTTCCTCATTAGGTTCGACATGGAGTCAAATGATGTGATTATGCCACAGTGTGTCCTTACTAGCAACAGTCAACAGGAAAGAAATATGACGAAGTAATTCACAGAAGTAGACAACTAAAAAAATGCTCTTTATGTCTTGTCAGAGAGGAAAATTGAAATGCAGAGATGAATCAAATGAAACATGATCCTCCTGTGTCAATCTGTGGGAACACGCGATGTTCCATCCTTCAAATTATTACCAGTGGGAGCGGATGAGACTTCAGAGAAATGTAAGGAATTTCACACCAAAGTTAATTACTAACAACCTTTTTCTTGGACAACACCTTCAGGAGCATGCAATGAGGAAAATATCTGCTCAGTTCACTAACAAATTTTTCCCCCAAAGTATTGAATTTTAAAACTCACATATTCATACTGGATTTTTACATAAAAAACTGACAAAACGGATTTACTTTCTAATCACCACCATCTTTGTCAGCTAAATTAATTTTAAATTGAGTCATTAGCTAAAAATTCTTGCCCACCAAGTAGAGCCAGGTTGACCAGTGACTGTTTTGATGAAGTGAAATGGTTATTGATTAGCAAATTAACCTTTTCTGATACTGAACTTCTGACACCAGGCTGGTGGCCTGAAACTTTTTATCTCTGCATCACATTCGACACCTGACAAATGACTGGTCAATGATCAACTGACCATAGGTAAACAAAGCAACAAATCTTTATCACTTCAAATGGTGCGTAACTCAAGCAATCTTTCCATCTGTGACACCTCTAGCTGTGCCTTTTATGTTACAGAACAATTGTCCTCATCTTGTATCTTATATAAGATATATATGCCCAGTGAAACAAGGTTAACATTTTTATCACCCTGTGACAAAAGTCAGGGATCATATTTATACTTGCCCCCACCCCCACCCCCCAACCCACATACAAAAGTCTGGATACACCAGTGCTAACTGCAGATATTATACATTTCAATGTTTTTTATAGTTTTTATGAAACAAGACCCACTACCATGTGACTGACACCCAAGATTTTTGTGTATGACACTTTCAATTCTTGGATACTTTAATTTCAGAGGATACTTAATTAATGTCATACTTCATGTAATGAAAAAATGACTAGATTTTGTTTTTCAATACAAAACCATACAACACAATTTCTAAAGGGAAAAATTTAATCCAAGAAGAATTTACAGCTTCAGTAACACCTAGCAAAAGGACTTCCGTTTCATTAGTTTTGCAACTATGTCATCTACAGCATTTAGCAACTTTGCCTGACTAGGCTAAGGCACCCCCTTAATGGAATAAAGGTGTAGCAAAACAATGAAATCCTAAGTCTTCAAAGAATTCTCTGAAAAAATTAGATTGAATTCTCAAACCCACGGAAGCCATGTAATGGAAATTAACATGTCTGCTTCACTACTTTAACAGCTGCCGCTAATGGTATTAAAGTTCTGGAAATTGAGGGTTAAAGGAAAAGACACAATTCATTAAACATTTTTACAGATACAATTTGGGGACATTATAAAACTATTCTTTTCTCAGGCAAGGTGATGTGAAAGCATTCACCAGAAAAAAACACATTAACCTTTCTACACAATGCCCCAGGAATCAGCATTCAGGCAGGTGAGTTATTGTTCAGGTTCATGTGCAAAATTAGATTTTACCTCAGTCTTCAAGAACTGTTGCTGCAAAGTGATTAATCTGTTTACTGCTTCAAAATTTTGGACATTTTGCTAAATCATCAAATTTGTCATGCCTGAATAGAACAGGAATATGTAACAATGCTCAATGTTGTCAATGTAATGAGAAAAAGGCAAATTTACTAACGTGTACCGAAATTAGTTTGCAACCCAGTACAATCGAAAGCCTAGTACTTGACAGATTTGCTACAACTATAGTTGTAAGAGATGAACAGATTAATCATCATGTTATAAACAACAGAAAAAGTAAGAGATACAAAGGGCAACTGCAATGAGTGTTGTAATGTACCTACCTCAGGGAGGGCGGGGTGGACAAGTGATACAGTGAGGGGTGGGCAGCACTTTTCTAGTCTTTTGACTAGTTTCAGTTTGTCTTCAGGGGTCTATTTTCACAAGAAAGCCACAATACTAATGTAATACTTAAGTTCTAATGTGATGTTGCATGACATTTGGAGGCTTTGAGCTCAATCAAGTCTTGGTCTTATTGCCGTCTTTATTCACATTAAAAAAAAAAGACTAAAATCAAAATACAGACATGTACACATACTCCTGTCCTTCCTCACAAGTTCCAAGCTTTTAGATCAAATATTTCAATTTTGCCTTTTCTCCGAGAATCACACATGATTACTGCAATCTTCTGTATTAGCCCTAGCTGTAGATTGCATTTTACAGGGAAATCAATTTTTGGATCAATATGTTGGAAAAGGCCACCTTTTCACTGCCATTTCTTTTGCCTAAATACAATGTCTGCAAACTTGACAAACTGGTACCTGTGTTTTGAAGTCCAAGTGTCAAATGTCCCTAGAAACTGACCTCTATTCTTTGTCAGCACGCATGCTTGTATTACTTACTCTGGTTACAGCCTGGTCCAAACATCTTTGGATCTTCACAAATCTCACACGCAGAACCAGTAAAGTTGGCATTGCACTTGCATGTACCATTTCCTTTGATGCCATCAATACACTGAAATTTTGATATCAAGTTTGTTGCAATTTTCCAAGTGACTCAAAAGTAATTTTTATCATTTTATTATGTTTCTTATTGCTTACATTATTATTTTTTAATATATAATTTATGTTATTAATATACATAACCAGGTTTGAAAATGAAGAAGTTGTTTTGCATCAGATCTGAGGCTACAGGTACAGACTTCTTTTAAAAATTGAAAGCTAGATCAGCTTCATACATGGGCAGACAGTCTTCCCATCTCAATTCAGAAATCTAATTATCTGTGTAACATCATAAAAAAAGTGTCTCAGAAAGAAAATGATTCCTGGAAGTCATCTCTAAGCCCCAAAAGATGGTCACGCACTACCTACATTGCCAGATTATAGTATTCTGGGGTTCCAATTTTCAAAAAATGATCCAATAGATTTTTAGGATATAGAGATTGCATGACTTTGTGCTCAAATGAGTTCTAATCAGCAGGTTCATTCCCTATTTCAATAGTAGAAATGTTCCCAAATAAAAAGGTAAATTAAAAGACATTACTGGGATTATTATATAGTGTTCAGGATCAAAAATCATTAGGTAAAAAGAGCATATTGATGGTGATGTAATTTGCCATTAGAACCTAAAATTAAGGCCAGAATCTAGAATCCAACATCCAATGTGTATCAAACATGGCTAAAATAAATCCTGGTTACATTTTTTTCTGTCAAATTACTGGTTCTTTATCACATCAATGAACAATTGTTGGTAATTAATCAAATACCATTTTTTCAGTGAACTATGTTTCACAAAGGACAAAAATAAATAAATAGATAAATTGCAAAATAAGTCTAGATGCCAATATTACCTGCCCATTACCATAACATGGATTGTTGTACTCTCCTGGGCAGGGCTCACAAGCTGAGCCATAGTAACCACCACAGCACTCTGAAACCTTTAAAAGGGAGGGACATTCAACATATTTCATCCATATAAAATGACAGAAATAAATAGCTATATTTCTATTTCATGTTTGTTACAACAGACTGTTGCAGATTGCTCATAATCCAACATCAGCAAAGCTAAATCAGGGTTGAGAAAGTGTATTATGAAAACACAATCTGTCTCACCAGTCACATTCCCACCTACCGTAATGCTCCTGTTGCACATCCAAGCACATCCATCCCTGGGATATGAACGGTAGAAGAAGGAATCTGGAAAAGGATATCTGACAAACCCTCTATATCTGTGGGCGCTCCAGGGAAATCCGTCATGACGCCATGCCACGAACCTACACTTTAAACTTGGCTGTTTCTGAAATGTGATCTTTAGATGATTACACTTTTTTCCCAGCACCGATTATTATGATTTAAATCACTGTAAGAAAATGACTTTAAAACTAGACAGCAAAGCTTTCCAAATATACACACACCAAACGGGAGGCACATTGCAAAAAACATATGTATAAAAATTGTATGAAATCTCATTAAATTGCAAAACATTTGAAGTCATAAAATTGTTACATGGATCTTAAAGAAATTTAAATGGACATGCGAAAGCTGCTGTTGTATATGACTCTTTGCCAAAACATACCTGGACATATACATGCCTCTTATTTGCCACATATTTCCTCTTGTCCCTTTATCTTTCATAATACCAATAATTTTTTCTTTAAAAAGATTCCTCTGAGAGATAAATCCACACAAACTTATCTGGGGAAAATGCCCTTTAAGCACCAATTAAAAAAAGCAAAATGTTGAATTAAACTTTAGGTAAAAAAAGGAAGTCACATGGGGGTCTTATTATTAGGTTTTTACACAGTTTCAATGCTACTTTCTTGTCATTGAATCTATCATTATTCAGTAATATGTACCAAAATAAATGAGAAAATTACAAGATTTATATATTAAAAGTTGGTTGAAAATATACACTGAAAGGCATTACACACTGTTTTCAGTGTTCCTGTTGAACCACAACTGCAGTAGTGGCAAATGTATTGATGGAATTGCTAACTTGGTATAGGTGGTAGCTTCCAAAATATTATTTATACATAAGGTATTGACAGAATAACAAAAACCCATAGTCTTACAAGACTTTTTAGGCCCTCAGTATTGCAGCAAATTTTTATTCTAAAATCAGATATTAGCTGGGAATCATGTTTTTTAAACATTTTTTCAGCAACGCTGTTATTTATTATCTGTCATTAATTGCAATATGTACATGGATTATAAGTCTTTCAACCAGTAAAAATCAGACAGATTAATTCTTATGTCTAAAATTGGTATTTTCAAAGGCAAGTTCTGGCAAAGAGCCATATGCTATAAAGCATTTTAATTTTTTTTAATACAAATAAGAGAATAATAAATTTCTATCTCTTTTCCAAGAAATGTTTTCCACAGCCAACTTTAACTAATTATTATCAGATTGACATGAAATATGAAAGCAATGTGGCGAACACATCACATTTTTGACAAAATATGATCTCATTAACAACTTTTCATATCCATGTGGTATTTTTCAAGTATTAGTGGTTACAGTATTTCAAAAGTCAAAACAGGCAAAAAGCAATCACACATTACCAGTGGTATGTCAGAATCCAACTGGCATTTTGACAATCGAGAACACCATCCACATGGGCCCTAAGAATAAAGGAAGATAAGGTGTAACACAAACTAAAAAGTATTAGAATAAACTTTTCAAAATTTAACTATTCAAAATTATCCCAAGGCCCATTTTCATGTTTTACGAATTTTTTTTAAGTGAAAAAAATTATGTCAGTGGACAATTGTCTTCTGAAAAAAATTTCAAGATCAACTAAATTTTCAAGTTTATACCATAAAGCTGACCATGTTACATTGATTGAAGAGCATTTCAAGTAGGTTTCAACTACTTGCACTGAAGCCATCAGTGTTACGTACACATTTTATTTTACAAAAAAAAAAATTGGAAAAGAAGCATTTTAGTCATGTATGACAGTGGCTTTCTAGTTCTGTTCTAGTGGTCTAATCACCTGATCCAAGGCATGTACACATGCATGCAGATATTCTAGATACTGAGAAACATGTAATTGTGAAATTTGAACATGGAGGGGGGGAGTACCTTGACAACTTTCCACGTTTCCTTGTCACATCTATTTGGAAGAATAGACTCTCCCTTTGGAAGCAGCAGTCCATCAATATGATGGTAGTATCCATTTGAAGCAGGGATGTCAGTTTGTGTGATATTGACAACCCTATTCAATCTAATCTGGCCCTACAAAAAGATACAATTCAATTACTATTCTTTGTAGTATTTCTTTTCTACCTTTTTTAATCAAAATTTATCATCTTTAGTTAAATGACAAGTAATCTTTCTGAATGGCAAAGATTAAACCCTTTATCATTTTTGCACTATTTAAGCATGCTTATTACCAGTACTTCTTCTAAAATTGAAATAGTTTGATCACCAATCTATCAATTTTACAATGAACAAAATAAAGTAATGCACCTCACAATAGTACTCTTAAATTTATTTTGTTCTAATGATTATGCTTACCAAGTTTGTAATGGTCACTGTAGTAGCTGCATTGCCAAGAGAAACAAAACGATCCATGTTGATCAAGTCAGCAGCTAAAACCTGACAAAAACAAAATGTTAATGTTGTTGTTAATAATGACACAAAAAGGTAACAATCCACCAAATTTCCATTCTAAAATCTACTTCAAATTACCTTATGGTTTAACATCATTGTGGCTGAAGAAGGTCGCTCCATTCCCAAGCTGGGTCAACTATGGGGTGAAACGGTCCACTTTTTCAGAAAAAAACTCTGAAATTGCTGGCTTCACATCCATTGACAGTGTCAAATGTTCTCACGTCAGCCTATCACATATATCTAACCTGATTCTTATCTCAACCAGTGACATCTATCTCAGTTCTTATCTCAACCAATGACATCTATCTTAATTCATTGAAAACATCATATGTTCTTACTTCAGCCTATCACATCTAACCTAATTCTTATCTCAACCTATCACATCTAACTCAATTCTAATTTCAACCAATCACATCCAAATCTAAATTAAAAATGCGTGACCTATTTACCTGTGTTCCCTCCACAATGTGACTCTTCAGCAATCCAACAAGCCTACCATGTCCCTTTGATATTATGAAAAAGTACATAGAGTGAACATTCACTGACACAGGAAGTTTCTTTTTATAGTTAAAGATGAAATACAGAGTTGCAATGCATAAAATGCATAATGCAATAAGGAAATCAAAATTACCATTGCTCAAAAGTATGTTTTTTTCACTTGAAACAGTTTTAACTAACTTGCCATTTAATATAAATTGTTCTTGGAGGTGACAGAAAGTTATTTGCAGGGTAAAGTTGCAAAACCACCATAGAATTCCCCCTTTGACATGAAAGTACCCATAAGCACCAGTACCTCTTTGGAGATCAGATAGCCATAGACTCTCTTGTCTATAGCATCAATGGCCCCATTATTGGCCACAAAGACTGTGTAGTTCCCTGTACTGGAGTCATTTAAAAAATCAACCAGACCTGCAATCTAAATAAAATGAAAAATAATAGTTAGTTAAAGCTAGTACATTCACAGAAGTTATCACCAAGAAACTGACCAGATAAATGAAAGTGAAGCAAATAATTTGTACAGAGAGGAAAACACAACATTCCTTTTATGCCTACTAAAATGTGAAGGTGGCAAAAAACTAATATACAAAAATATACATACGCTTGATAACTTCAAAACCTTATATACAATACCACAATGTATACCATTACAGTAAAAAATACATCATGGCAATATTATACTGACCTCAATCAAATATTGGAACCTGTTGAACTTCCCATCTTTTTTTATCAGTTCATACAAAGAAGTCTAAAAAAATTGAAAAAAAAAATGAAAGGAGTCTAGATTGTTAAATATACTTCAACTGAGATTTCTGTTATTTGCTCTGTGAAATTCTTATTGTGTCAGCTCAGATACATCTAAGTGTCCCTGGATTTATGAGTCATATATTTGTGAGTAATTACTTTGCTTTTTCTATTATTTTAATAGCCATATGTACTGAGTTCTTGAATAAAATGGAAGTAAATATAACAAACCTCTTTGTCTCCTTTTGTCTCTGGTTTGTTTGTCATAAGTTTGTCTATAACATGGATCAGGCCATTAGAAGCTATAATATTGTACTTGACTAGTTTCCCCTTTCTTCCTGATCCATGAATTCTATAGCGAAAGAGCATCTCTCCACTCTATAAACAGAAGATATAAAAATCAATATTTTACCTCAAAATAATGCAAAGCACTATAATCATAATCATCATTGTTTCTGTTACTGACATCATCATCACCATTATTAACACCATCAACATCATTATTATTATTATTATCATTTTTATAATTATAATTAATATTATTAAAACAGTAAGGTATACAAACTTTCATAGGTCTGGCATTGAGCTCTGCTGATGTGCCCTGTAGTGTATAGAAAGTGGTATTCCTCATGTCTTGTACACTCATCTGTGTGGCAAGGATATGTTGTCTGATGATCTGTGCAGCTAGGTCGTCATCTGAACTTAGATTTAGCTGAAATCAGTACATGGAATTCAGACACTGTTGTTAGGCCCTAAGGGGTAAAATGGACCACATTTGCAGAAAAATATTCCCCTTCGAAATTGCTGGCTGCAGGCCTGTTGGTATAAATATCTAGTTGAAATACAAACTGACATCATCAGAAAGACTGAACTGCAACTCACATTTCTAGCACTGTACAATCACTCAAAAGAAAAAACAATAAATGTAATCTTTTGGGCAAAGCACATTTATGAGTTTTATAAAACCGGGTACAAAAGAAAAGACCCATAGTTACACATTAATACATAACACTTAATCCAAAGCCAGTACTGATAACATAGAAGAGATTTTCAAGAAGCTACACTGTACAGGGACAAACATCATGTCAATATAGCGCAAGACTCATGCATCAGTGCTCCTCTTTACGTTTCTTCTTTCATATTCGTGCTAACACATGGGAGCAAATATGATGTGGAGTGCTAAGACATAAATATTCTTTTTTCCAGGCTACCAATCCTGATACAAGCAGACCAACGAACCTGCTTCTGGTTTGCCTGTCCCCAGTCCATAGGCATAAACAATGTGAAAGGTCCATGTTCAGCCAGGGCTGCTGCATAATGTAAAGCAATCATGCTGATGCCAAAGGACAGTTTCCCACCAAGTTCTGGATCATGCTTGTCAAGTTCTTCAAGCCTCTGTAATGGAAATTATTGATTGTGTTAGTCCAGATTTGGACTGTGAAATGACTGTCTTGCAACAACTGTAATGCTCAATTTTTATATTAATTTATAAATATATCATAATTGCTGACCACAAAAAATAAATCAAAAGATAAATATGAAAATAATAAACGAGTCTATCAGTTTCTTGAATTCAACTTATCACCTGTATAATATTTCCGTAACAAGTTTTTCCATCCCCAATGTAGCCTTCCTTACATTTACATCTGAAACATAAAAGGTTGATAAGTTACATGGGATATAAACTGCTAAAGTTACAAATTTACAACAATTACATGTGTATTGGTACACTGCAGATATACTGTGACAAAATAATTTCATTTAATTTGCCCAGCATGAAATAAGCTAATTGTAAATATTAAATTTGATTTTTCACCATAGTCTTTCATACGCATATGTACACATACACAAACACAAACACACACACACACACACACACAAACAAACATGCACACAAACCAGTTACTACTTACGTGACCTGACCAGGTACATCGACTGTACAGTCAGCATTTTTATGACATACATCTGATCTGTTTGTCTGACACAGGTCTATCATGACACAACCTAACCCAGTGGTGTAGTTTTCATATCCTTCAAGACAGTCACATCTGTTCTAGAAGAAAACAGACAAATCAAACCACAATGCAACACATGTGATGTATATTAGTAATTTTTAATATTTCCCTGCTGCAATCATTTTAAAATAATTTTTTTAAACAAAAAATACACTAGTGATTTTTTAATGTTCCAAAAATTTTACTAGTAATACAGTGAAGTTTTCTAGCACATTTTTAATTTTTACATTCAAATAAAAACATGAAGCACTTCCTCAGTCCTTTAAACTTAAACGTTTTCTTCACATTAATTTAACATGGGTAACTAGCTGGCTATTAATTGCCAATAAAAATGTGTGCTAATCAGAAAGTCCTACAGTCTATAGTAAGATCCTGCAAAGAATTTCAACCTTATATATGCATTTTAAAAAATACTTCAAGTCATACTTAATTTTATACTTTTTACATTTATTGATGTTACATATGCCTGTACGCAGTATATTAATATATTCATACCTCCCCTGGGCCAACATAAACACATTTAGCCCCTACACCTGGACACAGGGCATCATTCTTGTTATCACATGGGTTTATGGGATCACAGAAGAGCCCATCGCCAGTATATCCAAGCTTGCATTGACAGATATGGTTTCCAGGGGACAAAATGTCACAGTGAGCATCTGGATGGCAGGGATGACTGTCACAAGGATTTGTTGCTGGAATGATGAGAATTTCAAGGAAATTCTTTTTTCATTTTTTTCACAAAAACATCCAGACTGGATTTCCTGGAGAAACTATGCTGTTTAAAGGAGTGTCGTGGGTTTTTGTCCCACATATAGAATTGAAGGTAAAAGGTACATATATTCTACTAGCCATGTTTGCAACAAATGTCCCAAAGTCATATTTTCTATGTATGCATATAGGCCTATGTGTATCCTGAAAGGTAATTTTTTCACAATTCATATCTTAAAAATAACTTTAAAAAAGCTCAAACAAAATATTTTTCTGATATGTGACTGCTCATTCATAAATAAAAAAATCATTGGTTATAATTGATTTTAGAAAATAATGAATACAAGTACAGTACAGGGACAGCTCTAACAATAAGTCCTGAGTAGGAGAAAATCCTTTTTTCTGAGGAAAATTCACTTTGGAGCAAAAACCAAATTGGGATACTTTAAATAACTTATGGCTAAGTTAAATAACTTGTAGAACATTCTAACATGGGCAAGATATACTATTTCTCTGCAAACATAACGAGAACATTTTCTAACACTTGGTTAGAAGTCATGCTGGATAGTGTTCACTTTATAGTTTTTATCTATAATGTTTCTTCATGCTTTATTCAACTGATTACACAGGCATTACAATGATATCGAAAACGAGGGCAAAGAATGGAGAGTGCACATACTTACCTGTGCAATTCCACCCATCTGTGGCTTGGTATCCTGGTTTACAGCGACACCGTATCTCCCCATTGTCTTCCTCCGTGCACACTGCTTCTGGATGACAAGACTGGTTGGTGCAGCCAGAAATAGCTGGAAGAATTCTGTACATAGCAACACAAGGGCGAATCTTGGTGAGGGGACACATGCCCCACTCAAATTTTAACAATCATAATTATTATTACATGTATTATTATTATTGCGATTACTATTGATGCTATTGTCACCATCATCATTACCATTATTATTATTGTGATGATAATAATGATGATGATGATGATGATCATTACAATTTTTACAATGTTTTCTAACATGCAACTGAGCCAGGCCAAAATAACCCCAAGTCTGCCAACTTAGCCCAAAATAAGGAGAAGGTCTCGATAGTCCGAAGGTTCATTGCTCCGAAAAATCGTAACATTTTCATCAAATTTTTAATCAAGGGTTCATTGGTCCGAAGGTTCTAAAGTGAACATTCGGACCACGGCCCCAAAATGAAAATAAGCCAAATCCTGTGTGATTTTGAAGCTGACAGAATTTATCCAAGGAAATTTTCTTTTTGTTTTCTTTTGTTACATAATTATATAACCAGCACTGAGAGCTGAAATAGCAATAGTGTGTTTTGATACCTTGGTCACATCTGGTCCCCATGTACCCGGAGTCACAAACACAGGAGCCGTTTCCGTTTATGCCACTCCTGCATGTCCCCATTGGACCACAGTCACATACTACCAAGAATAAATAAAGAAAGTATTCTTACATCAACACGCATTAAAAAGGCAGAGGCCCTATCCTTATCCAGCAGTGTAGGTCCACTTAAGTGACACAGTCTGTAGCGGTACAATTTACAAGATAGACGACGTAAGCAGAGCCTTTGCTTGCCTCGGTTTCCTTGCTGCGGCAATAAGGGTACCCTGCGTGTTAGCACAAAAGCTGAGGTAAAGCGTCCACGTACGACACCGCCCTTTAATATAACATGTTATATCTTAACCTTTCATTTTCCAAATGTCAACCTAGCTGCCAACGTAGACTGTTTGAGTGCTTCTTTTCTGGTTTCTCGCCATTCGATGGGTTTTGCTAAGCAGAGTGGCTACCATTTTTTTTTCATTGTCTTTCAACCTCTTTTCCAGGGGTAATTCTGTCCTCTAAGTCTTAGCGTCACGCTCGCCGTAACTTAGGATTTAACCTGATAATTTCAGAACTCAAAAACGGCCTTATGGCCTTTTATTTCTCAAAATTTTGGATTGCGTATACCTTGGCGATTTGGGAAAAATTGATAAAGTTTCCCGTAAAATTAGCTTTGTTTGCCTCCTATCCAGTCTATCTACGCGCACGACAAAAAGCGAACTGGTGAAGAACGTCTGGAGTAGCGCAGTTGGGGCTTCTCAAAGTGTACCGGTACGGACTGCATCGCTTAGCATACCGCTCTATGTGAAAAAGACTAGAAATCAATCAAAATAAACATATAAGTTAGTTACGTTCGTAAGTTACGTTTTTCAAAATATTTATTGTTGGTTTAGGCCGAACCTAGGGTAAAACAAGTGGAACTTCGCACCTGACCATACTGTACGTGCTTTATGCTGCCATTTTGATAATATTTGCCTTTTTATACGATATTAACATATAAACAACCGCTGGACCACTGGCCGGTATAACGAAAGTTGACCCTGTATTGTTGGACACCAAAATTTGGTCTTCATCAATACATGTTATCTGCGCTACATGTAGTTCATTAAATGTAACTACCCCAGTAAACCGACAAGTGGTGGTAAAAAAAAGTCATGTTAATGTTACAAAATTAAGCACAATATAAAATCTAAACGGTTTTTAATGTCTTAGAGTACACTTATTTCTAATCTAAAAGTTTTTAAAACAATTTTTAAAACAATTTTTGGACCAATGTTATGACGAAAAAAAGGATCCGGAACCAGGTATGGTTAAAGTTTGTGGCATTTAACGACATGCACTACACCCCACACCCACAAGAAACCAACTTGTCGTTCCTTATGCCTTACCTCCAGTACAATTTGGGCCATATCTGACTTGTTCTTTACACTCTTCACAAGCCGATCCTTTAAACTGGGTCTGCAACATTCAACGATTTCAACATCAAGAATATGGCATCTTAGACTATCTTCCTCATACTTGAACAAATACCAGTACTAAGACGTGATATGTTTGGACAGACATCAGGCCGGTGTAAAGTGACAGAGAGTCCCCATAACAGAGAGCCCGCTTCCCATTCATTTGTACAGGTGAGCCTCGCCCTAGATTTTGACCCACTTAGGTCAAAATAACCCTAACCGTTATAACTATATGGAGGGCGGACTTTCTGTTACACGGATCCTCAGTTTCGTTACACCGGTTTCACAAAAAAAGCCAAAAGCTGAGGCTTGTTTCATAAAAGTACTATAATCCGAAAAATTGTCTGAAACTTTTGTCACTTTTTCCACAAGGTAATTGGCAGTAGTACAATTGCAATAAAAGATTAATCTAAAATAAAATACCGTTCCTGTTGCACCGGATAAAACAGGTGAGAAATGACTCATGTTTCAGCATAACACTTACTTCTTGGGCGAATGAAACGATTCCTGATTATTTTTAAGAAGACTACTACGGATTTAGACCTAACTCTGGGTTCATTTTGTGCAACCGTGCCTGGTTTAAACTTTTAAGTCAAAATGTTAGTCTACTTTGATCCAAGGTTTTAACTCAATAAGGTTTAAAATCATTACTAGTCTTTCTGTATAGTATATGGAATTTGGGATTATTCTGGATGACATTGTGCAGGAAATGATTCGCTTCTGCTTGTGTTTGATCTAGTGTACATTTTCGTTTTCGTTTCCGATGTGGTTCCGTTTGTAATAAGAGCTTATGGTCGTTCCTGGAATCGTTATTGTCAGATTCATAAGCAATGGCCATTGGGCCACAGTACCAGATCTGTGGTTTGGTTTCAAATAACCAGACTGGGAGGATTGTATCTGTGATTCCTTAACGCCTCGTAGTGTTTGTGGTGCGCGTCCTCATACTTGAAGTGGACTTTCAGAGGTGTAAGGAAAAGGTCTTAAGCCAATTTGTGAATGTTGCAATAAAGACGTCTGGCGTATAAACACAAAAATGTTTGTTTTGGTGATTGTATAATAAATTTCGTAAGCACCATATTATTTTTATTTTTATTTATTTTAAATCTAATATTTAATCAATGTAAATAAATTATTTTTGTTCATCTAAAAAGCGTATGTAGGCGATACAGTTGGCCTAACAAATTATCATTTACACTAATTGGATTCAGTTACATGGTACCTTCAGTACCGGCTTTAATTTCTTGAAAAACACGCTTCTCACACGCTATTTTAAAATATTTTGATTGAATGACATACAGCAAGGTGGCTTGCATCTGGTCACCATTACGAGACACCCTTGAATCCCAATAGGAGTGAGAGATAGCCACACAGGGGCATGGGGTTCGGGACCCGCTTTAGGGCCCCGAAAAAATGTTGTTTTAGAGGGCAAATGGTGCTATTCGGTACGGTTCAGAACTATGATTCAGCTAGTCAAAATTATCATTTTAAGAGGGGAGCATTAGTGTGATTTTTTTCAGAAATCGAAAGGGGGGATCAGAACCCCCTGACCACCCCTCTAAATCCGCCACTGGCCACCCACCATCAGGGGTCTCTGTAGGTTGTAACAATATTGGATGAAAGTCTGCCCTCTAATTGCGAAACAACCTAAAGACATCTATACAAAATGAGTTGAAAGTTGCACCAGGTTTTGCCACCCCTCCCCCTAAATCTTCAGTTGGACGTATTTTCCATTTCGAGTTTCTGAAGACTTAACACGTAGCCGCGTAGACCAAACGGTAGTGTTAATGATTTGAGGTATAATCTAGAAATTTTCATAGTTTATATAGGCACATATTGGAAACTAAAGTTTGTCTGCGATTCGTGATTAAGGTTTTTTGTTCTACAAATATGAGGCCCAGATATGATACTCAGATGACTGAAGAAAAGGACAATTTCACAGTATTGCCGATCAGTTTTGAATGACATCCAAATTCAGGACACCAAATGACATCCAAATTCAGGACACGCGCGAATGCAGAAATACAAGGAATAAAGTAAGACTATTGTTTTCTGTTCAAACATTGGTTTTATGTGGCGCCAATGAGCACATTGTCTGTCTAAAAAAACAACGGCCTACCGATAAGGACTGAGACTCAGAGTGTGGAAAAATGTTGCGCTCTGTTTCGCCTGAAGTAGCCCTTGGTATACTGCAAGCGACAGGTCAATTTCTCTAATATAACTCCTCCCTCCTGCCTAATCTGTAACATGTAATGCTTACCTGACAAACGCAGGTGCCGTTCCCCTGATTTCCGTCATTACACACGCCACGCCCGGAACATGGGGTTTGTGCTCCTCCTGGACATGCTGAAAAACAAAAAGCGCGTTCCTAAAGAGACAGATTTTGTGATTTTAAGTGTCTTTATCAAGCCAATTTTGAAAAGTACGTGCGCACGCGTATGAAATGTGTGTGTGAAATTTAGTTTTGACCGAGTGGAGTACACGGAATTAATTTAAAACAACGCATTTGCCTGCTTTAACTGACCACTACATTGCTTTTCAACTTGCTAAGCGAATCACAGTAAAGCAAACTTGAAATTAGTCAGGTAAAACGCTGTCCAGTTTATTACTAAATTAATCAAGTATCTGAAAAGGCTGTGCACTGGCTGATGCCACCAATAGCGGAAGTATATGATTAAATGGCCAATATTTGAAAGCATCTTTTTAAATTGGCAATATATTAAAAAGACCTTTGTTGCAGAATGGGGTCACCGTCAGACACTGATGCAATCTTGCTTATCCTTTAGTTTCAAGTTCATTTTACATCTCAAAGGTACGACATTTTTCAAACATGTTTACTTCATCACTCTGGGAAAGAAAATGGCATCTTAGGGTGCTTTCCCAGAGATTTAGATCGATCTAAAGATTAAGTTTTAGATCGACCTAACTCCCTGGGGGTTCAAGCTAAATTGCTGTCAGCCGAGCGGGCACCATAGTTAATTACCCCCTTACAGCTTTTAGTAGGCGGGACAGACTCTTAAGCCGGCCAAGCTGACAGTAATGTAGTGAGACTCCCCACAGGGATAGATCGATCTAAAAATCTATGGAAATGGGGTGTTAGGCAAATGCATTCAGAACGGTTTTCAGCAGCGAAGGAAATGGTACCGTGCTGACCGACCAATGTCCAAAGATTAATCTACAGAATGCTCGACGATGCAGTGTCTTACGGAAATGAAAACGTTGTGGAACACAACCTCAACGGTAAAGGTTCGGTCAAAAATATTAGTTTTCTTAGGCTCTTCTGCAACAAGGTTGAAGGAACACGCAAATTTGAACAAAAACACTTCCACTGATGCTCCGTTTCCATGTGCATTCTTAGCAATCAAAAGGACAGACCCTTACGTTGAAAAGTAAATCGACCAGACAGGTTTCTGTACTTTCCTTTACTTAGATCCTATGTAAGAAAATGCTTTAAATGAAAGTAGAAGATAGAATCTTTATAAAGATTACAGATCTTTTTCTTGGCTTCATTAGGAGATGTCATTACTGTCTTTGTTCATTTGATAATAGATTTTCATGAAGACTGTCAATATGTCATATAAGGTCCTATACTCCCTTATATTAATCACAATGATTCGATGTCAGGTGCAAAAAGTCCAAAACCACAAACAGGCGATGCATTAAAAACACATAATTTATTGTGTATTGCATATCCTTCATCTAATAACTACTAACGATAATGACCAAACGTGAAAATAATCTGCTTTATGTAACAGTGCGCATGCCCAACTGCCACTTCTTCTCAAAAAGAAAGGTCAACTAGCGATCATGAGGAGATGTGTTTACAATTACAGGAGTATAAATATATTTCCATCAGGGAACAAATTCTTTCTAGCTGAGAAGCGCAATGATGTTGGAGTCATCTGCAAGGCCAAAATCGAGCAGCCTTATTTGTATCCTCACACAGGTAATTTTGTTGAGTTTCCTCGCTTTCTGTTATAGCACTGCAGACCTTCATAAGCCACGTGTTGCTTAATTAGTATTTACTTTTGTTTTTTATCGTTCGTAGGTGTCTGTAATAAATTCTAATATTAGAAATATCCCGCGGTAATGTTTTCTTCCGATAAAACAATTTTTCACTGTATCAAGTAATTTGAATTAGATAAAACATATCAACATTTTAGGATTAGAGCATTTAATTGTCTTCCACTTAAAGAACTGTAGAAGCAATTAATTGGTAAGTTTTATTTGGAATATATATCTTAAACCGTAAATGGGTTTCATAAGTCTGACTGCCATTACTTTCTTAGATCTTAGTCAGTGTACGATGATATCCTGCAATTTCATGGCCATAGCACGCGTGCGTATGTGCAAGTTGTATTTACAAAAACCACCGTTTTCAGGTACAAATGAATAAAGATATGTTTAGCAAGCACATGTAGTTACATGAATATACATATAGGCATTTTTTTTTTTTTGGGGGGGGAGGGGGGTTAGAAATGTAAATTTCGCCTTTTGAGATTTCTCAAGGTCACCAATCAATATAGCTGTTATAACAACATTACACATTTGCAGGTTTGAAGGGCAGTTCAGTTTTTTTTTTTTAAAGAAAAAAAGTGAATGAAATTAACTATTTCGTCAATTTTTCCGTCTTCTAGTATACAATACGTCTCTGGAAAAGAGGCTTGATAAAAAGACGCTGCATATATCTGTGTAACAGAACATTCTATGCGAAAATAATTTTTTTTTTTCATTTGATAAAAAAGAAACAAAACTTTCTGTTTTTATTTGCCAAATTGTGGTGATAAAACATCCCGACCGCTAGGTGGTATAGCGCCCAGAATTCTCTTATGAATGTCGTCTTTATTAATGGGTGGCTGTTGGGATGTCGGAATACTCGGATTCAAGGATCCTGGTTGAATTCCAGTCAGTACTGATAGAGTTGGTATTGAGTACTGTCACTGATTTCTGTTGTTCAATAACGCTGGTCTTCAACTGTCTGCCTGTCTCAGCAATATAAAAGAAATTGCAGTAATGGCCATTGATCTTATATATGGTCCCACAACGCGAGGGTCTTGTCTTTTGGTGTCAGCAAGTGTTGTTCTAATGTGCACTGGGGTCTAAAGGCCGTAAGATACTATGCTTTTCGTAGATCCAGCACACTTTCTCTGAAATAACTTAACAATAAGGGAGAATAGCTAGCCGTCTTTTGCTGACTGTATCTGTTGGCTCACAGTTGGTCACTATTGGCTTGTCCTGAGGCAGTTTTATCTTCAAGGCCCAAGGTGGGTAACCACACAGAGCAATTTTCATCCAGTGTCTTGTCCTCCAGAGTCTTGTCTTCCTCGTTGGTCACAATGGGGGGTTTAAAGTTGTTTGGACCCCCAGTTTTTGATGCAACGGTGGTAAAACTGGAAGTTTAAGTGTTGGTTACTACCTTTCGGTCAGTGAGTAATAACTGACGTCAGTCTGTTGAAGGCCTACCTTCGGTATGAAATTATTTTCAGCTTGTGTTAAATAATTATCATATATGATCCAATTACCAAGTTAATGAACATTTGGTTATTAGCACCACAAATCACGTTAGATACCACGTTAGATACTTTTGGTACAATGCGAATATGTATGGCCGTTTTCTTTATCAATTGTTCAGCTTTTCACAGACTAACGTAGTTTTTGGATATAGATAGAAGACACGAGAGCAAGAGGTAAATATCACATAGAGTTTTTAAGCATTAAAGTACGTTTTCATTTTTCAGGTTTCATGCCTGATCTTTGTAAGTGTCTTGAAATGCCATACAGAAGCAAGACCTACGATGAGAAATACAGGACTTTCGAACACGGTTACACAGGCGACATCTGTAACTGTACATTCAGTCAACAAATATCAACCTTTTCGCTACGAAGGAAAGATCATCAAATCATTTGTTTCAACTGTCGTCGTGCCGTTAAGTAATCAGGGTGACGTTAAGGCATATCCTATTACAGACATGAAGTCACTTAACGTATCCAATGTGACGGCACCTGCTCTTGCAAATAACTTAAGCATAACCTCATACGTATCGCCAAAGATCATATTGCCAAATTCTGCTGTTGGATACCGCAGAAAAAGAGATCTTACTGAATCCGAATACCAAGAAACGACCGGTCCCTTGGCAACTTCTACTGATTTTGGCACAAACAACCACTCAGAAGTGCGGATGGGTACATCTTCGCCAATAAACCAGTTGACCACTTCCGCTGAAATATTCATGGAAGACACAAATAATACAAAACCTACAGAAAGTGTAGAAAAACAATTTTCGAACGAGGGCAAATGGAATAATGCAGAGTTTCAGAAGAAAAATGGAAGCTTTAATACAAACAGTACATCTTCAAATAAGCGTCACCATAAAAATCGAAGCGCCATCTTCTTTATTCGATTTTGTTTAGATATATGGTGTGTGCTTTCGAACTTGGTGAACATCACAGTGTGGTTGCGTTTAAGGAAAATGCCCGAATCACAGCGATTTGTTTTATTTTTCATAGCACTTTCAGTTACCGACGCGTTGGTTGGCGCCTTGAAAACCGCGGTTATGACTGCCAGCCTGGTTGCTCCTTACATACAAAAACATGCTAATTTTTCTATAATGACTTTGCATATATACTGTGGCATTTTTGCCGATATGGCATTTTATTATTCATTTTTACTACTAACTATAGTATCGGTGGGACGTTGTTTTATCCTTAGGTATCCGCTTGTCACGTACAAAATGAGGCACACTGTGCAGAAATTATGTTTTGCTTTATTGCCAGCTCTTATTATGATAATTGCCATTTTGGCCATTCCGGAACTCATGGACGCGTCAACTGGGAAATCAATCTACAAAACACACGCAGAAATTACAGCTGTGATTTTTCCGTTAGTGGTTCAATTGATATCGGGTTCATATCTTTTACGTATGATGATCATTCGTAACTCGGAGGAAAATGCATCCATTGAAGCGCCACAGCACAGTTTGCGCTTCCAGAACCGCGTCACTTCAGCGATAACAATGAACACCATTGCAGCCTTCAGTCTAGTTCTCCCTTGGACGGCATATGACTCTCTAGTAAAAGCAAACGTAATCAATCTTGACAGGCAGGTCTATCATATACTCGGCTGTATTAGAATTTTGAACTGCGGTGTTAATTTCTTCATATATATCACAACTCATGCTACATTTCGAAAAATCTGTCTGGAACTTTTCCATCTGGGTGTTTTATTTGGTAAGAGCATTGAAACTTCTCAAACCACCTCTAATCAGCAAGGAGAAACAAAGGAGTCGACAAGTATATTCCAGCGCCTCAAGAGGTCTCGCAATGCGGTTGCTCCGGTCACTGAATAGGTGCTTCTGGCATACAGCTGATAAGGAGTTCTAGACAGCAAAAAATAATTGAACACACTTTTACGAGGTCATCGGTAAATTCTTCAGTACTAACGTATAATTCATAAAAAAGCCCAGAAATGTTGATAAGACCACATTGACAATTATAAGCACTCAATGTGGTTCCACATCCGGGAAATCTCTCATTTTCCAGCACAATTAGTTACGTCCATACTAAAAAAAACGTAACATATTTCTCTCCGACGTTAATTTTTGGTTGGCTATTTGAAATAATGATGGAAAGATTTATTATTTCTTTACGCCTATGCCTACGAGAGAGATTTGGATATTTATTTACGGACAGTTTATGTACTCTTTTATTGTAGTCTATATGAAAGTAAGTCTGAACGATTGTCAGTTCGCTATTTAGCGTAAAATTAAGCGAGATTTTGAGAGAATTGAAGGAGAGAGTGAAACATTATAGATTAACGGTCGAGTGCTGTGGGGATTAAAGTTGACTCTCGCACGTTTTCTAGTCTCTTACTTCGTCTCACAGTAGCACGCAAGCCTCATTAAAGCGTACCCTCTACCAGGGCCACAGATTGATTTTTAACAAGATAGCCACAGATATGTATTTAGATAAATAGACGGTCATGGCTTTTGGAAAAATTGCCTATAATATCTGCCACCCTGGTAGACGGTAATAAAACCTAGCTCGGACGGTTCCATTGCAGAGAACCTTTTAACAATAAAACATCCAGAGTGAATTCCCAATCTACTTTTTATTGTAATTCCACAATCAGATCCATCCCACGGGCCTGGATACGGATAATTATCATGAATAAAATTGAACTGCGTGTTAAGAGCTTCTATCTTTGCTGTCAGTACACCACAACAAGTCTTAAATTATAATAAACGTATCTGTTCATCGATAGCAATTTACGATTGAGGTCTGGGCGAACTTCTCCATTATCACGAGTTACAATCGTGAGTGAGATGTGAGCAATCGAGGAGAAAGCGGGCGTCTGCTTCCTACATCTAAGGATATCATCTTGTTCTTTCTCCTGGTCGGGAATGCCAGATACGATAAATGCATTGTACCTTCATTAAAATAATAAGAATTCTGTAGTTACTGCATGCGCTCAAGTGAAAGCTTGAATACAACCGTAGAGCATGTTCAAGAGATCACAAAAGAAAATGTCGTATGCCACGAAAAACATCTGTTGAAAAGTAAATGACTTACAGTTTTACTGATTGCAGTTAATAATTAAAACGGAATCAAACGAGAAAAAGGTGTAATTGAGAGTAAGTTAAATTTCTTTAAGAGTCCACAAGTGCAGACATTGTTTTCGTGGTAGGAAAAGATGGAACATGTGAAAGTCGCATATAGTTCGATTTGATTGGTTAATTTCTCAATAGATGTACAAGTTTCTGGCGTGTGCAAAACACATGCAAACTAAGGATGGACATTGCCCAAGCATGACTAATTCAAATAATATTTTTAATATTTTAAATTGAAAAAAGTCTCTTAGAAATTACCTAATAAGGAAATGGTGCATGGTGGTTTGCAACATGAGAATGAAAAATTCCTTGTAATCACGCAAAGACAATGGAAAGAAAACAAGTGATTGCATAATCAGTACAGTACATTAAATCAAAAATAGAGTTTTAATACTGGTGTAATTGTATGCAAAAAAAGACAGTCGGTGATTAAACGTTCGATAGCTCCAGACCGACGTTATTCCTCATCATAATACATCTATTTAATCTGTTTATCTAGAAAAGGACACATTCAATGATTTTAATTAAAACTAGAAAAGCACTCCGAGAGCGCAGACCTCCGCCAAGGCAGCAATTTTCGATTATTTTTTATTATTGATTGATTGTTGATCCGGATCACCACCAAAAACTAATCATCTGTTTCTTGGCCCACTTCTGACAGTTCCTGAAAATTTCATCAAAATCGGTCCTTAACATTTTGAGTTATGTTGATGACAGACAAACAAACAAACAAACAGGGGTGAAATCATAACCTCCTTGGCGGAGGTAATTATAAAAATACATATTAAAATATAATGACAAGCAGTACTCGTTTGATCTGGATGACAGTATATATGTACATATGACAATTTGTCAATCTTACAGCTGCATTTTTCTCATTGACTGGAATAATAATGGTTCTGTGTGATAAAATAGCATTATGAAAAGGGATGCAAAATAAGTTTACTAATCAACACAGTTAAGCCCTAATTCAANAAAATCGGTCCTTAACATTTTTGAGTTATGTTGATGACAGACAAACAAACAAACAAACAGGGGTGAAATCATAACCTCCTTGGCGGAGGTAATTATAAAAATACATATTAAAATATAATGACAAGCAGTACTCGTTTGATCTGGATGACAGTATATATGTACATATGACAATTTGTCAATCTTACAGCTGCATTTTTCTCATTGACTGGAATAATAATGGTTCTGTGTGATAAAATAGCATTATGAAAAGGGATGCAAAATAAGTTTACTAATCAACACAGTTAAGCCCTAATTCAATCGGACTGAGCGATGTCACAGAAAAGCAAAGACCGACTAGCTAAGAACATCCGTCTGGAAATTGAAAATGTCAACTAATCTCCCAAGGCAGGCAAACAGAGTTCATTTATTCAGGTTATGTTGCTGACAAAATCAACACCGTTTACAGAACCTTTAATCATTTTCCCTTGAAATCAACACATCAGATGCGTGTAAGTACATCCAAAGAAGTGTGTGTGTGTGTGTGAGGGGGGGGGAGGTTTCTTACTACTAATTTCAAACACAGTAGGCTTAAGAGGAGCCCCCATCCCACTCCGTCGCCTATGCTCTTTCTAATATGGTTCCTCTTCCACGCCCAAAATATGTTCCTCACACGCCGGCACAAGAGTCTGAGTAACGGCAATTTTTTTTTTTACCCTTATACGTGAAATTGGCATGTTTTCACATACAACGAGAGTGACACAAACATTTGAAACTTAGAAATAAAAAAACGGGGACAAAGATCGTTATATTGTCAACGATTTTAAATATAAAAATATATTTACTATGCCTGCACTGTTACAAAGGGAAAATCCGTGGCTTTGCATATTCATTATGTTATTTAGCTGTACATGGCTGCCCACAGAATTAGTTTACAAAAGTTTTAGGTAGTTGTGTACCCCAATTCTTCACAATTTCACTCTTCAGTGAACTCACATATGTAAGCCACGTCTACCGCATTAAGCACGTATCTTGTTCTTCCTAATAATGTAACCGCTTTTCTTTCTCTTTTCATCTCTAGTAGGCGCACATTGATCAAGGAAGCAATAAATCCATGAGTGACATGGGAAGTAACATATGATGAGCAATTTGCTAGTTTAACTTAGTGTTCTCTTTGTGAAAATGCATCCAAAATGAATACATTTCTTAAGATGTCTGTTCAGAAAATTTGACATTAGTACATGAAACATTTGATGTCATTTAAGCGCTGCGTGTCGCATCTGGCATTCTTATTAAAGCCGTTTATATATAACCATTCAAAGAGGAGAGTTATTATACATATATGTAAAACATATGTCCTTTAAAAATTCCGAGTAATACTCGCCTACTAATAAGTCAAGAAATTCTAAAAGAAATACAAATAGGTCCACTTTAGTCACGACCACATACTGTATAATTTGGAGCGGCATACGCCATAGTGTCTTAATTGACATGTTTTTTGGAGACCTGTTAGAAAGCTGGCTTTTGTATGTAACATAATAACTGGCCCTACGGTAATTTCTTTCTTTGGAATTCTTTGATATTTCACAAATCCTTGATGAGGGATTCTAATTATTCGACAGCCACCAGTATCTGAAGTGTCAATTAGGCTCTGCCTGGGCACTGTAGGTTCTATGGGAGGTATTCATCTTGATCCCCAGGAAAGCAAATCTTAAAAACGACTTCTAAAGATAGGAAAGGTAATTACCGTGGGTGTTTGCTTTTAAAAGGATGCTCATCATGTGTCTTTGTTACTTGTACATGTAGGCCTGCTATATAGCTAGACGATCGGATCAATTCATTTTTTAAACAAGACAACGTAACTCGCTCGGGAAAAAAACAAACCAGGGATCCGACAATATTTCATCAGTTTTTCGACAGTTGACAGCTCTGCACTTGTTATACAACAAAAATTGTTGCCGTTGGTGTTCCTGTCACCTTTTTGGTAGGTATTATTTCACCACCTCTTGTAAATTTAAAATATTTTATCAGCGTTACATATATATATATATATATATATATATATATATATATATATATATATACCTTTACACTGGCACAGTACATAAGACATCCGCAGTGTATCACTCATATTTTACACTATTTTAACAGCAATTGCTGCCTGGATTATTTATACTTAGACGTAATTTTTTTTCACAAAGACCTGTTCAAACCCTAACTTTCTTCTTTTTCACTTTTTGTGATCTTATGAATGTTTATTCATGTGCGCCAAAATCTGACTAAATTGTATTCTTGATTGTGGTGAAGAAATTCTTTCTCAGTTGCATTTAAGCGCACTTTCGCCATGGAAGTAGTAACACAAATCATCAGACTTGAAGATAATTAATTGTTGTAACCCAGTGTGTTGGTATATGCTTATCTATTTGTCGTTTTTTATCTCCAACATTTCCATGCCGTTACTCTCCAATTTACCCTCGTTAGCCTTAGGCATTCTGACAACCTCTGGTTATGGTTTTGTTTACAGACAACTCACTTTGGTCTATGTTTTAATTAGAATTTACAGAATTCGGTTATGTGAATACATTTTGTATCTTCACTTTTGTATTTTTATCCATTCCCGCCTACAGTCTCTCACCTTTTAAACTGTCATAAATATTAGTGCATTTAGATAAATGTTTGTTGTTTTCCCTTTTTATGTACAGACACAGATGTGTCTGTACATATAGCCGTCACCTGCGTCTGTCGTCGCCGTCGCCGTCGCCGTAGGCCGTCGCCGTCGTGCACTCAGCGATAACACGATAAGTGGAATACCGTTTTACATTTTGTATTCAAATTTACAGAACTGATGAATATTCATAATACGCAGGTCAAGTTCGAAAATCAGCATGATCGGGCCATTTTTAGGGCAGTTATGCTGTTTTTTCACTTTTTTCAGCATTTATGTAGCACCGATAACACGATAAGTGGAAAACCGTTTTATCTTTGGGCTTGAAACTTACATAATTGATGAATATTCATAATACGCAGGTCAAGTTCGAAAATCAGCATGATCGGGTCATTTTTAGGGAAGTTATGCTGTTTTTTCAGCATATATGCAGCACCGATAACACGATAGGTGGAAAAACATATTACTTTTTGGCTTGAAACTTACAAAACTGATGAATATTTATAATACGCAGGTCAAGTTCGAAAATCAGCATGATCGGGCCATTTTTATGGAAGTTATGCTTTTTTTTTCACTTTTTTAAGCAAATATGCAACCCTGATAACACGATAAGTGAAAAACTGCTTTACTTTTTGGATTGAAACTTACAGATCTGATGAATATTCATAATATGCAGGTCAAGTTCGAAAATCAGCATGATCGGGCGACTTTTATAGAAGTTATGCTGTTTTTTTCAATTTTTATTTCAACATATATGCAACACTGATAACACAATATAAGAAAAACAAATGGGCCAATTGTCATTATACTCACAGGAGTGGTCAATTTTACTAAAACGCAGGTTGAGTTCGAAAATCAGCATAATCAGGCCATTTTTTTAGAAGTTATGCTTTTTTCATATTTCCTCAGATTCAATTCATATGCATGTTAACAGTCTCATTATTGAACTAATAAGATACGTAAAAGTACTTGTTTGACATTTCCTGCATCTTTACAACATTGTTAGTTGATTATGTAAAAATGACGGTAAACTTGTTATCGTGTATTGTGTGATAAAGTGTCAAAAATGGAAATAAACTCATATCACTGCAGTTTGTCACATTCAACCATCCACTATGTTCAGATTCTCAGAATGGAGCAAATTGGACATTTAACACTGTTACATTGACATTTTTTCTATCTCATCAATTTTCTTAGTTGGTCATATAAAAATGGCAGTAAACTGTTTATTTTGTTTTATGTTAAAAAGTGTTAAAATGGAAATAAACCCATTTTAGAACAGTGCTGTCTTGTTTACATTTTGGCCTGAAGACTTTTGCTAGTCACATTTTCTGAATATCCATGATACTAATATTTTATTATTAAAAATTGATGGCCATTATGCTGTTAAACATTATGTAATGTTGCATCAAAATTTGAAGAAACCCCTATTTTGAGCACTGCTCCCATGATAACCATTTAAGGAAAACCATGTAACTTACTGTTCTCAAACTTACAGGAAAGAAACATAGGACTAAAATACAGCTTCAGTAGGCAATGCAGTCTGTTTGGTAAATTTTTCTGGCAGTTAAACAGTTTTTTGTGAAAATTTAATTTTTCACATATTGGCATTTTCAAGGTGTAACTTGGAACCTCCACGGGCTTGAAGACCCATGCTAGTCACATTTTCTGAAAATCCATGATACGTATATTTTATTATTAAAAATTGATGGTCATTATGCTGTTAAGCATTATGTAATGTTGCATCTAAATAGAAGAAAACATAATTTTGGTGCTGCTGCCATGATGACCATTATATGGGAAAACCGTGTTACTTATGACTGTCAAACTTTCAAAAAAAGAAACACAGGACTAAAATGCAGCCTGAGTTGGAAAAGGAGTCTAATTGGCTTCTTTTTCTAAAATTATACATTTTAGTGAAATATTCATTATTATCGTTTTGGCATATTCATTGTGGGACTCGGAGCTCCCATGGACATGAAGCCGAATGGTAATCAAATTCTCTACATGTCCATGCTATTTATAGTCAATAATCAAAAATTGGTGATAATTATTCTATAATTGTTTATGTAATGTTACATCAAAATTGACAAAAATCTTTTTGTACTGCTACTACAAACATTATGAAAAGAAAACTGTGTTACTTATTATTATTTTTATCTTACAAGTATGATTCTTAGGATTGGCATGCAGTTCAAATTAGAAAGCCAGCTCAATTGGGTTATCATTTATTATTGAATTTATGCAATTTTGTGTGAAATTTTCATTTTTCTCATTCCGGCACTTTCTGGCACATAAACTTGAACTCTGATGGGCCTGAAGCCTTATGCTTTTACTTTCGTCGGTGTTACCTGTTGTGCATAATTAAAATTTGATGTTGACTGTGCAGTTAAACATAATGTATTATTGCATCAGAATTGGTAGTCTCCTATTTTGTCATTATTGTTTTGTGCTTTTCTTAAGATGTGACCTATGGGCCTGAAAGACCTTTGAGAGGGTCAGTCTGTAAATTTCCCTTGGGTATCACAAAGCTAGGTTCAGAGTTATAAAGTCATTTACCTAATTAATAGGTTATTAAATGAGATTACATAAAGCACACTTGTTGATATTTCCCTGTAAACTCCCAAAGATTTTATGTGAAATTAAAAGCCAGTCTGCTAGATTAATAATAAGGAAGCAGTGATAATTATGCGGGTAAATTTTGCAATATCTCTGGGTCCACTCCTGTTATTGACCATGTTACCTGTTGTGCATGATTAAAATTCAGTGTTGACTGACAGTGCTATTATAAGCTTTATTTGTTATTGCATCAAAATTGACAAAATGACCTATTTTGCATCTTTATTTTCTGTTTTTTGTCTGTACATTTGACAGCTTTGCTGCCTTGTTTATTTTCCGTTATGTAGAATCTTCCTTTACCTTCATTGTATTGTTCTTATTCGCCAAGTTAATTGATGTACATGTACACTTTCTTTATATTCAGTTTGCTGTCAGTGTCGCTGTTTATATAGGCCTATTAATTAATTTTTAGTCGGTTGGACGTTTTCCCCTTTTTCAAAACTAAATTAGCAAAGTAGACCTTAAAAAGAACGTTAACATTTACTTTTCAAAAACTTAAAATATAAAAATGATTATTGTCATCCATCGCTTCACAGAATCAGTGGCGGATTTGGGGGGGTGTCGTGGGGTCCTGAGCTCTCGATTTCTGAAAAAAATCACACCATTGGTCCCCTCTCGAAATTAGGCCAAGTGGGGAGGGAGGGTCGACTTTGCATCCGCGGACCCCCCTTCAAATAAGCCTGGATCTGCCCCTATAGAACTATGTTTGGACTCAACTATAAATTATCATTACGCAAATGAGCATAAAAAGGAAAGGGGGAGGTCAAAAATCAAAATTACAGCTCTAAGAGTCTGTGTGTCATGTGTGTCCGCTTCTGGAAACCACGCATATGCTTCACAACGTCGCTCCGTCGAGTAATTAACTGTTTGGAGAGACTGGCGTGGAATGGAATTTCCTTCTTGAAAGAAAAACTTATAAAAAGGGGCAAAGGGTGGGGTTTGGGTGGGGTGGAGGATTCCTTCACGACTGGATATTTATCTCGTTATGCTTTAGCTTTTTTCAGTTACCAGTGGCGGATTTGAGGGGGGTGTCAGGGTGGTCCTAAAAAAAAATTACACTAATTAGAATTTGACTAGCCATTTAGAATTTTGACTAGCTGAATCACTGTTCTAAACCGAACCAAATGGCACCGTTTTTCGGGGCCCGAACCCCACGCCAAGGGGAGGGGAGGGGAGGGTGGCGGATCGGCTTGGGATCAGCGGGCTTTAGCATTTTGGGAGATTTTGAAGAGATACAAAAAAATCAGAATTACTGGAAATATGAGAAAGTTGTCAGAAGTGGATTCAAATGTTTTTAATAAAGATTTTTGATTGAGATCTAGTCTGTCGTCGTGCAAAGCTGAAAATAATTTGAATTTGCACTTTTTAAGCTGTTAAACAAAATGCTAATCGAACCAAAGAAAATTGTCCGATTTTCTTATACTTACATTTATATTCACAAATGAATGAAATCCACTAAAACATACATGTGTTTGCACTGGCCAAGACTCCAGTCAACTAAATGGCATCATTCTCAACATTAGTATTACCTGTCTAATATATAAGTAACAGCAAAAAAATACAAATGAAACTTCTTCTCATGGTATTTTTAAAAAATATTTCTAATGTTAACGTATAAAATTTGATGACTTACTCCGTGGCGGTCTATTGTCCTATCTCTGTTAAGAGGCGGGACAAAGTGTACGAGTGACAGGCCAAAGCGACGGGGGGTAATTTCCTGGTAAGACCAACAGATATATTGTTTCAAAACTTATAAAAATCATATTCTTGTCGTCTCTGTGCTTTATTCCTTTTCCGACTATTGCCCTGGCTACATAGTCAAGTTTAGTCCTTGAGCCAAGATACTGCTCCTTTCCACTGTAGTATTTGCATGCTAATTCATAAGACTTTCGATTTAGTACCAGACTGCCCACTAAGAAGAGCTATGAAATGTTCCAGAGAAACCACCAAAGAGCTTACGCCGTTCAAGACCCTGTCGCTGTACTGATAAGTTTCGACGGCGCCTTAGCCATAACATAAGACAACACTAGGAAAGTCTCATCTGTTTTGGTAGGAACAATCAAGCTATTAAGAAAAAACAAACTGTGAAATACCGGCACCTCTTGAAAAAGTATTGACTTGGAGAGAAAAATTATAAATTTGATATGGCGGCTTCAGATAACTTTGATTTCAACATATCAACCATTAATCTAACCATGGAAATGAACGATACTTTATCGTTGGAATTGCCAAAACCTCCTCTTTGTCCGTTCCTAGGTTTTTATGCCAATGAGAAAGACGACTTGTTGTCATGGTTCCGATTGTTCGCTGACGTGTGGATCGTGCTAAGTAATGTAGTGAATGCATTGATATGGATTAAAATGAAGCATGTTCTAGGAGTCGGGCACTTTATCCCGTTCTTCGTCACTCTTTCCGTATCAGATGGTCTCACCGGCTTAACAAGGATTCCAATGGACTCTGCCAAGCTCCTTGTAGACTACCTACCAGATGACACCTTCGTTTCGTTAAACTTGGTGCACTGTCTTTCGTTGATCATATCAGGGCAGTGCTTTTATTATTCATTTTTAATGTTAACGGCACTGTCCTTGCTCCGTTTGGTTGTTTTGAGTCATCCAATTACTGCACATAAATGGTTGGCGAAGTCACGATTACTTGCCGTCGTACTTATACCGGCTGTATTCGTCGTCCAGACTGCGCTAGGGATAACGCAGTACTTGGACATCACGGAAGAACTCAATAGGACACCCTCTGAAATCGGATGTGTTATGGTGCCCATGCTCGTCCAGTTGATAGCCGGGAGTTATTTGGTTCGACTGATTATCAAGAGGAACAACAAGGCTAAATTCTCCATTGCGCCTGTTGCGCATAATATCCAAATGCAAAACAGGCTGACTTTCGCAATCTCTGCCAGTGCATTTGCAGCTCTGTTTTTGGCGCTCCCATACACCGCCTACAAACTCCTCACCACAGCTGAAGTCTATCACGGCAATACTGATATTTTCCAAGCACTTGGTTTCCTACGTTGTTTGAACTGTGCGGTACATTTTCCAATCTACTTACTGACGCATCAAACTTACAGGTCCACATTTCTGCAAATTTTCTGTCGCATTCGACCTGTGGCGCCACCAATGGTATGGACCGCAACGGGCAACGATGGTTCTTCGCCCAGTCAGCAAAGTTCAGAAGAAGCATTGAATCACTGGTGTACCTGTTGGCAAGGAAGACGCGTGCATCCGCATCCCGCACCAAGCCCTTTGGCCTTGCAGTAAATGCCAATTAATATGTTAAGTAAGGAACTTAGTTTGCCAAACTAGAAGTAGGATAAACCCACAAACAGCTATTCGCGCTGTTGCATGTCTTCGTTTCTGCTACGTATGAAACAAGCCTGTTGCAGTGTAGAAGAGCACGTTGTAATAGGTCGGTGTGATAAAAATCACTGTCATTATAAAGTCAGTGAAAATCCCAACTTGTAGGACAGACCAGCAATTTTGAAGTGCAAAATTATCCATTGATGATTGTCTGGAATGTTCGTAACATTTGTATTTGTCCATCAGTACGATTATACAAATATTATCTGCTTTGAATGGAATAGTTGCATTTATGACCCCAAGAAAATATATCCGTTAATAATAATCCCATGGCCAGGGTTTTATTGTTTCACGTCATATTTCACGCCTTATTTAGCCATTGTGCAATTTTGTCTCTTAATTGGTACATAGAAAAAGCAACAATGCATGCAAATAGTACCCTCTTCCAAGGACGAAGTTCAATTATGTGTACTTTGATCCCACGTAGTGGAGACATGTGGAAGAGGGTATGCAAATAGGATGTTGTGAGGCATTTTAATGCGCAGATATATAGCATAATAAAAATAATCTTACAGCTGTGTTAAGTAGCACAAATGAATCGAAGATTACTCAGATGTAAATTACCTTCAACCACTATTTGTTATCAATTGTTACTACCACATTGTTTACTTATATACCAGATAGTTAATGTATAATAAAGTTATATATCTGTGGATTTTGTGGCCAATCATTAGCTTGTATTTTGCATCTGACTCAGACTAACTTTAAGTAGGCACTGGCAGCCAGCTAATTCTGTTGTCACCTCTGCCCAAATAAATTTAAAAGGCAATGCTATAATTGCCCACCTAACTTATTGGCTAATAGACGAAGTAACCTTCTTTTTAACATGTGAATAATATACAACAATGTCAACAGTGTCATTTTGTCAAGCAAGAATCCTCGACTTATTTCACAACATATAACTACTGGTATAACTATTTATCTTGATTAAAGTGGCAATTTCAAAAAGTATATTAAATCTTCATTTGGTCGTTCGATACGTTTACATTGACGTAGCGTAAATTGAATAGTTGCTTCTATGTTTAAGCTCCCTTAAAACTGAATGCAAGACATGAGAAATTACATTTAACACAAAGAAGAATTAACCCCTGTTCATACTGTTTGGGGAGGAGGGGGGTTAAGAAAACCACAAATAAATACAGTACGGTAAGCCAGTCTCAAATGTACATTCAAAATTGGCACGTTTCATTCATTCATCGGGTCAATACTAACTCTGCTTCTTACCTTGACACAGGGATCCATAGTGCCCCGGACAACACCGTGGAATTATGGTTTCTCTCAGACACAGGTGTTGACACCCCGTCCGCCAAACGCGACGGAATAGACCAAACTTAATTCTATATCTGCATTCCGTTGTCCTATTCTCCTCCGTTATTTTCACTGAACCGACGGGGCACTCAATCAGCGCGTTGAGGATGCAGGAGCGGCAGTTGGTGACGAACTTTTGTTGCAAAGTGGTGTTGCAGAAATTGTGACTTGTGTTCATATATTTTTCTGTCGTTGTTTCGGGGAATTCCATCGGTCCCTGTGTCGCATTGAGAGACAGGCAGATTAAAGCACAAAAAAGGTTGGAAAAAATCTTATCACTATGATAGTTATCGTCCCCATGGTGCCATCGATCTTTAGTTTAGTTCTGTTGCANGAGGGGGGTTAAGAAAACCACAAATAAATACAGTACGGTAAGCCAGTCTCAAATGTACATTCAAAATTGGCACGTTTCATTCATTCATCGGGTCAATACTAACTCTGCTTCTTACCTTGACACAGGGATCCATAGTGCCCCGGACAACACCGTGGAATTATGGTTTCTCTCAGACACAGGTGTTGACACCCCGTCCGCCAAACGCGACGGAATAGACCAAACTTAATTCTATATCTGCATTCCGTTGTCCTATTCTCCTCCGTTATTTTCACTGAACCGACGGGGCACTCAATCAGCGCGTTGAGGATGCAGGAGCGGCAGTTGGTGACGAACTTTTGTTGCAAAGTGGTGTTGCAGAAATTGTGACTTGTGTTCATATATTTTTCTGTCGTTGTTTCGGGGAATTCCATCGGTCCCTGTGTCGCATTGAGAGACAGGCAGATTAAAGCACAAAAAAGTTGGAAAAAACTTATCACTATGATAGTTATCGTCCCCATGGTGCCATCGATCTTTTAGTTTAGTTCTGTTGCATTTCAGAGGGAATGAGAAACTAAAATAACTGCCACTTTAATAACAATATCCCGTTTCCCACAAACGAAGAGCGTTTATTTCCTTTTCCTTTTTAATCAGACTTCGACCATGGACCGGTTTCACGAGGGGCTTAAGCCTGAAAATTGGCCGGAAAATAAGGCCTTTTTTATCAACTTCGTTCAATATAGTGGTTTATCTAAAAAGGTTAAGTGTTAGTACAAACAAGGAGTTATAACTCCTATGTACAAATGTATTCGCTATTATAAAAATTGTATTACTACTGATTTCTGTATGGTCAAAGTTGAAGAAATTTGGGGGGCTAAAAGTTTAAACCAATTTTCGGGGTTAAGGAAAACTGGTCCCAGTAGTGCCAGCAAAGCTGAAAAAACGTATGCTATCGTGACATCGCCTCATTACTTTTCGTAGTTGCCTGCTTTCGCAACACATTGCATGATATTGAAAAAAAAAAGAAATCTCTCTCTCTCTCTCTCTCTCTCTCTTCAAAACCAGGTCACTTGGACTACATTAACAGTCAGTTATTGAGCTATATTGAATGTTAATACCCTCCTCTGCCCCCTAAAAAATGCGGAACCATAAAAAGATGAGGCACGCTTCACGCGTTTGCATGCCAATGTTCTCCACCCCCTAAATCTGCCACTCATTCCATCTAAAAAAATAAGTGTTCTTTGTCATTTTTCATTGAAATTACGAACAAAAATATTTCCAGTTGTGAGATCTTTCGTTTGCGGAGGTTAGTCTCACACAATATTTCCTAAAAGCCAGTTCGCATTCAATAAGGAGATAGTATGAACAGTTCAAAAGCAAACATTCAAAGACAGTAGACGGAATCAAATAATACAGTAACACGTAGGAACATATGGGCTAAGAAAGCGTTCAGGAAGTCTGTATTCTGGTTGATTGTAAATCGGGTTAAAGGAAACCCGTTGACCTGAGATAACGTTAATTATAAACAATCTATAAACAAAAAGCGCACGGTTGAAAATGTCAAAAACATCCTTGGTTCTTTGGTTCATTAGTGAGTACGGACTGCTAATCTACTTGGAATTGTCTTGACTGTACCACATTATACAAAAATAAAATACAAAAAAAGAAAAAAGTCCGTTCCTTAAATGTGATCTTATATTTGCAATCACAAGTAAATACAAATTCAAACAATAATGATAATAACCACATGTTGATGTTATATAATAGGAAATAGACTGTATAAAACGTGCACCATGCAGTTCATTAGATTTTATTCACCAATTTCCATAGGACTGAGTTGAGATCTTTCTTAGAACTGCTCATGACGTCATACGCTACCACTTTACAGAAGCCCTTTACAGACCAATCTCCCTCTTTAATTTCTATTTTCAACATACACTAGGATTGCTAGGATGTTGCTTTACGAATAAATAAGGCGTCATCAGGGGACACCAGATCTATCAATAATGCTCTAGATTTATTTTTTCTATACTTCGTGATCTTGGCAATCATCTGTTTCTCAAGTCATTATGAAAGAGACAAGCGGAAATTTTAATATACCTATTGAATCCAAATAACCACCTTTTTTCATTAATGAATGAGCTACTGGAACGTCAGAAAAAATAAGGTGTTTAGATCTACAAGCTGCGTAGTAAGTACGTTAGAAAAAAAAGGCGTTTAAATAATATGCAAAAAGTAAGTTAATAAAAATGTGTTTACATAATACGCCACAAGCACGAAAGCGTTTGCATAAATACAAGAAATGGTAGCGTTCTATTAGAGCAGAGAGAGATTAACAAATGTAGTCAAAAAGAAAATTAATGTGAATAAAGAAAATTTTACAAGGCAATAAAGGAAACTTTGTTCAGTGCCTCATGCAGAGGTAAAGGTAATTGTAAGTCACAACATTTATGGATCACTTCTTATTTCCTGGCTATTTTCATCATATCAAATTATTGTCATTTCCGTTTTTCTTCAGTTTATTCCACAGCAATTTGTTTGACGGGATTTTTATTCTCACTCGACTTCCTTCATTTTCCACATTGTCACCGTTATCAGAAGTTTCTTGTGAAATAAATAAAAGTAATTCAAAATTTATCGATTTTAAAATATTAAAACATTTTTACTACCATTTCATTTATGTGTCATTTTTCACTGAACATACACTCTGAAAACAACGAGCAGAGCCTTTCCTTTTGACTTAATGCAATTATTCCTGAAATCTTCAAGGGATTCTCCAGTTTTTCTGTTTAATTACAAAATTTATTCCTTCCATTGAGACGTTAAGAGATCTTTTTCCAATAATATTATCTTTTCCCACTCAATTTTCTTGGAATTCCACAATACAGCCACATTTCTTGGCAATTTGAAAGTTAAATATCTGTAATGGCAATGCACATAGGAAGCAAATTCCTAAATGACCACTCCTAGAACCTAAGGGGCATTTCGCTGTACAGATCTACTGTGTATGTATGTCCGTAAGGGTGGAAAGGTCTCTTTTGTAGCCTAATTTGGCCATTGAAATCTGCAACAGTCATCACCTTTTCAACATTTTAAAAAAGTTTATAGCTAAAAGGACTGAATTTTAACTGACCTTTACTTCTTTCCCATATATCATTAAAATAACATATCTTAATATGTAGCTACTTATTTTGCTCTCAATAATAATGTGTGTGTACATTTCTTTATTTATTATTTCATAAAGTCTGCTGAACATTGAAAAAGGATGGATTACTTTCACCATTACTATTATTATTATTATTATTATTATTATAAGACTGGTAAAGTCAAGATGAATCACAATATTTTCCACATTAAGAAAAACTTAAGAAAAAACTCGAGGCAAGATAACTTTGTAAGTTAAAATGTATTTGATCAGAAAAAAAATAGCAATTAATGTTTTAATGAGGAACAATATGTGACACAGAATATTGTCACAAACTGCATATAATAGTTTGGGGTTGTTACACTTACATCATAAATTATCTTTTAAAGTATTCATTTTTCAGCTCTTGAGAATAAAGCTAAAAGCAATCATTTCAATAAATCCATCAACCATGCACAAATGCAATTCATTCAGTGCTTATTAATCAAAATACACCAAAATTAATCATTTCCCCTGTTTTTCTACCACATTTATGCAAAAAGTTTTAAACACCTACTACCGATATGGTGACTGTTGTAACTTTCCTTGAATATAAAGGACATTGCATAGCAATGTGAATTGATACAATATATTTGTCTGATATGTAAATTGGATACATTTGTGATGCAAGAGTGAAATAAATTACCTTGCAAAACTAGAAGCTTGTATTTAGACTGCTGACTTCAAATAGGTCACAAACCTATAGTGAGAATGCTTACATAAATATCAAGATATTCAAGATATTCAAGAACTGGTTTTAAGCCTAATGCCTTTCTATACAACTTTCATATTGGCAAACTGAATATTAATCAACCTTAATGATCAATTCATTTTCCAAGTTGCACTGTTCTTTCATTCTTGCACTATCCTTTTAATACTGCCTGAATATGCATAAATGGGGTTAAATTGACAATATTTGTAAGTTAAGTAATGCTGAGGCATCTTTTAGATTGGGACAATTTTTTGTTGCTGAACAACATATTAACTGATTAGGTGATCTATTCCTGTTGTAAAATAACTTGAACTTTGTACTACTAAAAATGTTTTATGGCTCAGTAACTTCCCAAACAATTAAACTGATTTGGTTGCTTGGCCACCCCTTTTGGTTGCTTGGTAACTGGTTTTAGTTGCCACTTCCCCTGGTTGCCAGGCAACTTCTTCCTGTTGTTATGACTTCCCCGACTTGATGGGCACAACTTTACCATTGTTGTCCAGCACTTTGGTAATGGTGGACTTGCAGAAAAAGCATTCTTTATGGCTCATTAGGTGTTGGGATATACAACTCCTGTGGACAGCAACAGTGGAATAAAACCAAATAAATATCTTCTTATTTACAAAAACAAATAAGTATGATAATTAAAAAAACCATAGACATAGAGATATAAACATAGATAATCTGAATTGACATTAATATGATATGAATTAATATTTATTCCAAGTACAAAAAAATAAAAATGAAAATAAAATAGATAATAATTCTTTAAAATAAAATAAAAATGGAATTAAAAAAATTTAATTGTTGTACTTTTTTCAAAGGAAATCTCATATTGGTTGAAAAAATATATTTTTATCATCAAGTCTTCTCTCATACAGTTTTCGAGTAAATCTACATACCTGCATGATACATGTTTACATGGTTGGAACACACAGTTGGCAGAGTGGGCATAACAGATGGTACACTCTTCTCCTTCAGAGAACTAGAAAACAGCAGAAAGCAAACACAAATATATGTACATAGTCATCACATATAAACATAATGATTCAACTTTTCTGTAAAAAAAGTTAAAACTATTGGACAATTGGATTTTGTCCCATTAATACTTACACCCCATTCTCATAGATTAGATCGACCTACATTGGATCGACCTAACTCCCTGGGGGTTCACGCTAAATAGCTGTCAGCCGGGCGGACACGAAAGTTAATTACCCCTTAAAGCTTGTAGTAGGCGGGGACGGACACTTAAGGGGGATTATCTGACAGTAATCTAGTGAGACTCCCTGCGGTGATAGATCGATCTAAAAGTTGTGAGAACAGAGCCATAAATTCAGTATATTATGTCGGCTGCAGGACAAGCTTCATGGTAGAATATTAGTCTATCCATAAAATGCCTAACATTAAAAGCCTACCGATGATTTTCTCTCCCTGGAGATTTGACATTTCTTTAAATGCGATATCATCTCTTCCACCTCCTTTATCTCCTCTGGACTGACTTCTTGATCTGGAAAATAGAATATTAACTTTGTTGTTTTTTAATGTCATCAGTTTTAAGTTAAGAGTTGGTTATACCACACAAAAACAAACAAACAAAGAAAACATTAAAAAAAACAAGAGAGCTTTCTCAGAGACCTTTGGCAAATAAGCAATGCAATTAATCAGTTTTTAAAATAGAGACCCAGACATAGTTGAAATTGTAATTGCTTTTTTCCTCCCCGAATTCAGCTTACTTAATATATCTGTTAATCTTGAAAATTCCATCCACCAACAAATAGACACACAGCACTGATAAATACATTACAAAGGTGAAGGTGAAAATTAAATTAAACAGCTGGTTCTGCATATCATTAATCATTCTAACTGCAGATGCTATCAGTGCCAAAAGTAATACACAAATGAGTAATAATCTTCTTGTGGTCAAAGTAAATATTTACCGAACATAAATGTCATAGCAGCTGTTTAGATGAAAACAATAAAGCCTTAAACTATGACCTTAGGTACTGATTGAGAAGAAGTAGACAACTGTATGCTTTCATCATTCTTACTCTTCTTTTATCTTCCTTGGAACAATTTTAATATCAGACCATTTTAAATGCCTAATTATTTAAATAACAGAGGTGTGTATCTGATGGACAGACAGGTCCTTATGTGACAATTACTTCAATGTGCAGACAGGAATCTAGAAAACTCAGCAATACATACAGATAAATATAATGACCAAAATGAAAAAAAGAAAAAAATAAAAAGTGAAAAAACAGCATAAATTCCCTATAAGTGACCCGATCATGCTGATTTTCGAACTTGACCTGCGTATTATGAATATTCATCAGTTCTGCAAGTTTCAAGTCAAAAGGTAAAATGGTTTTCCACTTATGGTGTTATCGGTAAAAGTGCACGGCGACGGCGACGGCAACGACGGCGACGACGGCGACGACAGACGCAGATGATGGCTATATGTACAGACACATCTGTGTCTGTACATAAAAAAGGAATTCACATTTGCAATTAGGATTAGATATTACTACTCTGGGAAGTCAAAATTCATACACCAGCCTGTCTTTTCATATATGAACAATAAAAATCATATCTCCATCAGAACAGCTTACATTTCCTGAGAGAGAAGTTCCTCTTGTCACTGGCAGACACTGTGGCCTGACCTGGGGTGCCTCCCAGCAGAAACTCCACAGAGGACATCTGGAAGCCAGGCTCGTTAAGTAAGGCACTGGTGGCGGCTTCTCGCCTGTCAAACAATGATAATCAAGTATTGATTGGATTTACAAAAAGTAAATGAAACAATTTCATAAACTCATTAATTGAGCTCATTAGGTCAAGTATGATCCATTGCTTTCCGTCTTTCTTTGGTTGATTCTTCTTTGCCTCTCTTTCTCTCTGTTTCTCTCCATACACACTTACAGACCGTTCAGTTTTACAAGTACCACTACAAATGCACTATTAATAATAATATTTATTCTTGCAACTAAAAGTTGGATTGGCATGCACTGTTAACAAGTTATAAAAGTAACTATAACACATTATGACAATTATAACATAAAAGAATTCACTGTTAATACCCACACATCTTCACACTCACAGGCCCACAAAATAACATCCACCAGCCTACCATGTCTACACACCAACCCATCTAGCACCCATAATACCCACTAGACCTCATCTACCAACCCATCCCATACCCATACATCAACCCACTAAGACCTACACACCAGCCCACCTGACACCCATAAACCAACCCACTATT